>VCRD01002727.1:9001-24251 GCA_006783055.1 Trinorchestia longiramus
ACCACCATAACATGACGTCACTATAACATGACGTCACCATAACATGACGTCACCATAACATGACGTCACCATAACATGACGTCACCATAACATGACGTCACTATAACATGACGTCACCATAACATGACGTCACCATAACATGATGTGACAGACCGCATAACACTGCGGCGTATCCTAGCTACCATCTCCACACTAGGTTCAAAAAAGATTATCGAGCAGTTGCAGTACAACAGAATTTCTCATCGTCTCAACAGATATTTTTACTGCAGCAGAGCACTTGAAGCAAAACGTGAGGTAAAAATCATAACATTTTTGAAACGTTTCCATGGCAGCGACTCACAATATGTTGTCTGAGCTACGTCTGCTGGCAATTGATGAAATTGTTTACAATAACCATAAAGCTATTCATTATTCTTTAAGGAACTTTAAGTGTCATTCTCAGATTCACATATATAGATGAAATATGCAATTGTGAAAGCTAGGTGTACGTACATGATCCTATTGTAAGTAAAACTATGGAATCAACTGATCAAAATACACGCCTATATCTTAGATTATTTCTTGCAAAATTTTTTACCTGTGTCAGTAAAAGGGTTCTGCTTTCTACTAACAAAACACTTTTTTTAATATTCCTCTAGTTATAAAGACATTGTTCCTACCCTTGTCAAACGTACACAACGCCTCGCTTGCTAGCGTCTTAACCCTTTATGCTCGGCTGTGACGAATTCATCACGTATAAAAATTTTTTAGAACATATATAAAACCCTTGATTTCACCATCTGTACTCATAATTTGTTTCCTCTTAGACACAATCAACGCAACAGATGATTTTATTTACTGTTGTAAGTTAATTCAGGGCATAAAGAGATAATCACGACGTCAGTGAATCATCGCTCCGACGACTCAACCGCATGCTCAGTGTTGCCATCATCCCGCCCACCACTCTGGATCACTCCGAATTTTTAGCTCCTGTCCCTATTTAATTCTTCTGTTATTCTGCGCTTCGATTGGTAAGTTACATACATGTATATGCTCGGGAGTTTAGTTAGTAGAGATGGATTCAAAATTTATCTTGTACTTATTCAAACATTTTAATGATTTTAAACTTCGGTTTCTTGTTCTGTTTGACCAGGCCCTGAAAACCCTCTTTCATTCTGTAACATTCCACACAAATTTAAGACACATTCAACATAGCTTTTTAATTGATATTTCATCGCATTTCAACATATCTTTTTGCAGATACTTCTCATACTTGCATAAATACATGACTTTTTACTAAGTTTCAAAAGAAACTTAACAGTCGTTATTTATCTATCTAATTTTTATCACTCTGTGTTCACTATTATCTAGGTAACTTTGGTTGGCTTGTTCGATTCTCTTTATCTTCCCTGACCCACTTTTGGTTTAGTGCTCAAAGTGCACGAGTGTAAAATTTTGTCCGTCTCTGTCGTGTTTCGATCTCAACAGTTTCTGACAACAAGTCAAAGTCATATGCGTTTATGAAGCAGAATATTGAGATGGATTATTCTGGAAACGAGTTTCTTATCGCTGCTCAAGGAATTTAAATATTAAACCCAGTATATTTTCTACAAGTGACGGCACACAAAATTTCCTTGAAAAATATATATTCACTCACAACCCAGCAAAACGTAATAAAGAATTTTCGATAACGTTCCGGAATTCTTTGTATAAAAATAGCGGCAAGAATTTATAAACAAAAACCGAACGTTAATTTCAAGGGATTAAATTTATTCATAGTCACCTAATAGGTCCTTGGGAATGTCAACAACTTGAAGAGGATTCGAGAAAAGCTGGTGGGAAGCACGAATATTTCTTTGGATATTTTTGTCCATCAAATCTAAACTTCCGGGATATCAATGTCTTTACGAGCGCAGTTGAAACGTTCATTTTCAAAAAATTCAAAGGGATTTTTCTCCCTCAGAAGGTTTACACAAGATATATTAAATTACGAAGTCGTTTTATTCCAGACGGAGACCTGATTCTTTATTCCAGGTTTATGGCCCGAGGTTTCTGAGCTAAAACATAAACAGAAGAAATGTTCTCGTGCGGTGAACAGCTTGCACTACAGGTGTTGTCACTGTAAACTGTACCCAAACTAAACAGCTTTTCGTTCGTCCAATTTTGTCGCATTTGATATCATGATTAGGTAAGCAAACATATTTTTATCGCCTTTCGATGGTTCATGCACTTCTAGTAATCTAAAAATGTTGAAGATCTGTTCCTGTTGCTGCATTAGCATTTAATTACTCTGCATAGTAAATGGACTGAATTGAAGAGATCGTTTTTGGCCTCCCGCCAACGGTCAATAACGAAACATGGCCATTTGCCGGCAGTCATGTTTCTGGATCACGAAAGTTCGTTGCTGGAAACTTGCCAAAGATCCAAAATAAAGATAAAATGCAAGATATTTAACTCACAGATCAGTTTTTGTGGACGCGTGCTCAAGATAAAAATACTGCTGACGTTTGTTGGGTATAAAATATTAGTTGTGCATGTGCGTGAAAGGATATTTATTTTTATTTGTACGTGGCATGTGCTTTTTGAGCAGCTGCATCTTTTCATTTCTGTTTTCTTTCAATTACTTTTAGATGACATATGTATGTATATGCTTGGAAAAAAAGATTCTTAAGAATTTACAAGAAATAATTTTGTGTATTTACTTGCATCATTGGAAGCAGTTAACTGCAAGCGGAAATTTGTTATGGGAGAACTATGTTATAGTTTAATATTGAAATTAAATTGAACAAAAATATAAAATAATTCAATTGTTTCACATCATTCAACTACACAGAAATATGAAGCTTGTTAAGCTATCTCAAGAACAACAAAAACATCAGTAAATCAGCATAGTAATCTACGTATGTGACACCATCGAACACTATATTTCACAGTGAAACAGTTCTTATCACCACACTGGATTCAGCATACGAGCATACATTTATTTTAAATATATTGAAGTTACGAGAAAATTCCTCCATTCTAAAGGTACTGTCATTATTTACAAAGTGTAATAATATGAAAATTTTAATGGCCCGTTTTGTTTATTTGTTGACATGTATTCACATCCTATGCTGCTAAGACTGAAGTTTCTCAAGAGTCGGTTGTAAGTTCAGCAAACAACTATTTTTGATATCTTGGTAATTATTCGACTGCATATTCCAAGGCATTGAATTGGAAGACTTTCATGAGCTGCAAGCTTTTACAAATAACGAGTCAACTTGATATTATCCTTTCCCTCAGGTCAATAATAAGTTTACAATGCTTTTTTAAACATGTTTAAAAACAAACTTGTTTAAAAACATGTTTAAAAAACATGTTTAAAAACGAATGATGTTACATTTCTTATGTACCAACTTTATTGGAAATATACGTTTTTGTTTTGTTTGTTTGTTTGTTTAAAGACATGATGCGAAACTGTATGAAGTGCAAAATCATCAAAACTTATATCAGCAGCTGAGTTGAATATTTATGTGTAGAAAAAACTTTTGAAAAAATTCTTAGAACACTGAAACTCTTAAAGAGTTACTTATATATTTGAACACTTTACAACAAACTACAAGTCTCAATATTAAAGCATGCATGTTAAAAGAGAGCTTTGATTTAATTAGCCCACATGCTATTTAATTAGTCTCCATGTTATTTAATTACCTTTCTTGCCATTTAATTATGCTCCACGTTAGTTAATTAGATTCATGTTCGCGTCCAAGAGGAAGAAAAAAGTTTAAAAGAGAAACATTTAAAGCTTACTTTTGTTATGTCGGCGACACATCATCGCTGGCTGCTTGTCTGAACAAAATGCTATACGCATTCTTAAAGAAACACTTTGACATGAATATCTCCTGCAGCGTTTCCAAGGAATATTATCATCGATAAGAGCTTTTATGAACTGATTAAAGTATAATTTTATTCATTTCATTGCCGCGCATGCATGTTTTAAAAATTATGAAATTCATAAGAGTTGTCGAGAAAAAATAAAAATTGAATTTGAACACTCTCGTAATGAAGAGAATTTCATTTATTATGAGTTTAACTTCTTTTCATTCATTTGAAAAGAGTTTTATTTATTTTTCATGGCGTTTATTAGATGAAAACTGGCGCACCACAACTCCCCTCAAGATTAACAAGTTCAATGTTTATTGAAGGCAAAGAAATTCTTCATCATCGTCGCTCAGCTCAATTCACTCAGCACACGTTCATCAACAAGGAAGCTGTAATCCATAAATGGAGAAAGTTAGACTCCATGTTGGCTCTTCAAAAGTAAAACAACACTTAAGTTAAAGTGTATTTAAATTCAAGTTCTTGAGCTACTTCAGGATGAGGTTTGTAAACAAGTAACATGAACGAGAACCATGACTACATATATCAACGCATACAAGAGCAACTTCAACCCGCTATTGAAACTCAAGATAAACAAAGAACTCTGAACTTTGTTTTGCCTAGTACGTTTCAGATCTATGTAGCTCTGACTCTTATTTTTCCATTGCAGAATAGATATACGTATATGTATATGAACATATTATGTGTATACACGAGTGCAAGCCCTTTTCGTCTTCAGCAGATGTTGTACATCAATTTATGTACGTGTATTTCCTTCTGTAAATAACCACTTGTTTTATGTTGTGTCACAAAAAGCAAGATGCTACGAACCGAAATGGCAGTATTTTGCTGCCTGCTTTTGGTATTAAGTCGAAATAAAACGAGCGCTCTAAATAGGCATTGTACTGGAAATAAAGCAGCGAAATCCCTAATTACTTCCCTAATGAGACTTTACTCATTTACTGCTCCAACGAGACCTTAGTCCCGCTTAAAGTGAAGGTGTTAAGGGACGTAATGCGCTAGCAAGCCCTGAACATGAATGAGTCAAACCTAGGTCATGGTGACTCATACACACTAATGAGGAGGTCATGTTCGTGATGAAGGTGACACACGAGCTCGCAATTACCATTGAAGAGACTTGAGTGTAGCTTCAGATGGAGGCACTAAGCGAGTAATTCTCAGATGATAGCCACGCTTTGGATGAGGGCAAGAGCCACTGCCTGTCATCGCCAGCTCTTACGAAACATTTTATAGATGATGGAAATGAGGGACTTGAATGAGGGGAATGACGTATTTTAATGCGGGGAATGAGGGATTTCAATGAAGGAAGCGAGGGATTTGAATGAAGGAATGAGTGGAACAAGGGATTTGAATGAGAGGAATGAAAGATTTGAATGACAGGAATCAGGGATTTGAATCAGATAAATAAGAGACATGAATTTGGAGAATAAGGGACTTGAATGAAGAGACTAAAAGACTCAGAGTAAAGTAGAATATAGCAACAGGATCGAGCTACTTGTTTTATTCTTGGGTTTCTACCCAAGTCCCATGCCGTCTAAAGTAAAGGAATCAATCACGCACACACATTTCAATTATACATAGATATTTCAGTCACGTGAGTACACCTTAATTACTTACAGGCATTCCAGTCACGTAAACACACTGCGAACATACATACACAGGCCAAGAGTTCAGAAGGGCTCGACTGGGAGGAATGAGTGGAGAGAGGCTGGAGTGAGGAGCATAAATGCCTCTAATGAGAGGAATGAGCGGCTCTTAAGAGATGATTGCATCACTCCGGTGGCATACGAGCATCTCGTTCACCATCACGGCCACTCAGTCCGCCCTCTCTGGACCCACCCAGCCTAGCCTAGGCTATCCTGTTCTTGTATTTACGCACTTAAATTGCATTGGCAGTTAGTTAATGTTAGTTAGTTGAAACATAGTTAGTTAGTGTTAGTTAGTTGAAACATAGTTAGTCAATGTTAGTTAGTTGAAACATAGTTAGTTAGTGTTAGTTAGTTGAAACATAGTTAGTTAGTGTTAGTTAGTTGAAACATAGTTAGTTAATGTTAGTTAGTTGAAACATAGTTAGTTAATGTTAGTTAGTTGAAATATAGTTAGTTAGTGTTAGTTAGTTGAAACATAGTTAGTTAGTGTTAGTTAGTTGAAACATAGTTAGTCAATGTTAGTTAGTTGAAACATAGTTAGTTAATGTTAGTTAGTTGAAACATAGTTAGTTAATGTTAGTTAGTTGAAACATAGTTAGTTAATGTTAGTTAGTTGAAACATAGTTAGTTAATGTTAGTTAGTTGAAACATAGTTAGTCAATGTTAGTTAGTTGAAACATAGTTAGTTAGTGTTAGTTAGTTGAAACATAGTTAGTCAATGTTAGTTAGTTGAAACATAGTTAGTCAATGTTAGTTAGTTGCAACATAGTTAGTCAATGTTAGTTAGTTGAAACATAGTTAGTTAATGTTAGTTAGTTGAAACATAGTTAGTTAATGTTAGTTAGTTGAAACATAGTTAGTTAATGTTAGTTAGTTGAAACAGTTTGTTAACGTTAGTTAGTTGAAACAGTTTGTTAACGTTACATAGTTAGTTGAAACAGTTTGTTAACGTTAGTTAGTTAGTTAGTTGAAACAAAGTTAGTTAACGTATTTAGTTAGTTAAAACAAACTTAACATTATATAGTTTGTTAAATAAACCATAGTTAACACAGTTTTTTAGAAACATTCAACATTAATAGTATGTAATTACAACAACAAAATTGTGAAACAAAAGAACAACTAGGGAAAAAGTTTTAAAAAGTGTACCCCGAACATGATATTAAGCTAGACGAATTTAATGATATAATGTTAGTTGAAAGTTTACGATTGAAGATGCTTCTTTGTTCTAAAACATTCATACACAAGTTTTGAAGTAGGAAATAATTATTCAGGACTATATTTATGATATTATTATTGTATTCTAATATAAAAGTATCCGGAATAAGGAGCGAGTCATCACCGCCATTGACCATCGTCGATCCAAGAATAATAAGAACATATTCTTGTCGTCAGAAGTGGTGGTGTAAAAAACATAGAGCAGATGAACAGTTCAAGATGTTATGCAGGGTACGACAACATAACTTCCTCTTTTCAAAGCGCTTTGCTTTGAAAGAAAAGAAGTTATGTTGCACATCCTGTATAATCTTATTAATGTTCCTTCAAAGGCTGCAGATTCCACAATTCAAAAAAAGCAAGCGTAAATGCGAATCTAGAAGAGATGCTTCAAGCAATATATCCCTGCATGAATGTTTCAAACTTATATTCATTTCATAAGATACATTATACTCGAAACGAGGCATGGTAGTCGGACCGACGCATGGCAATCGGAATAATGCATGGTAGTCGGACCGACGCATGGCAATCGGAATAATGCATGGTAGTCGGACCGACGCATGGCAATCGGAATAATGCATGGCAGTCGGAATGATGCATAGCAGTCGGAAAGATGCATGGTAGTCGAAATGATGCATGGCAGTCGGAATGATGCATGACAGTCAGTATGATGCACGGTAGTCGAAGCGATGCATGGCAGTCGGAATGATGCATAGCAGTCGGAATGATGCATGGCAGTCGGAATGATGCATGACATTCGGAATGATGCAGGGTAGTCGGAATGATGCATGACAGTCGGAATGATGTATGGCAGTCGGAATGATGCATGGTAGTCGAAGCGATGCATGACAGTCGGAATGATGCATGGTAGTCGAAGCGATGCATGGCGTGTTTCAAACAGCATTCAATAAGAGCCACGAACATCGACTAGGAAACGTTCCAGTGAACTAGGAATTTCTCAAAGATCAATTCGTCGCATCCTGACAAAATACTTGCAACTTACTCATATAAAATTCAACTAACCCATGAGTTAAATTATACAGACTACCAGAAAAATTGGATACGCATTTTGAACTGTTCTCGGTCTACCAGAGCGTTCCTTATCAGCTGTTGATCTGGATTCTCTGAATCTTGAAATCATTGCAATAATGTAATGTCTGGAAGGACTTGTTCGTTGATTAAATGTTGTCATGAAGTCCGTCTGCACTGCAACTAAGGATCCGTTATGTGTGAAATAACTTTCCACTATTTTTGCTCGCTGTTTTTGCTATATTTGGACATCTTGGGGTTATTGATAATGTGGAAAAGTTTATAAGTAACAATATAAACCTTTGATCGGCACACTAAATACGAAATAAAAGTCCAAAATTTCCTCTTTCATTAAATACACAATCCGCTTTTTTGCCTTCATTAGGTTTTGTTGTAATGGTATTTAAAAGTGTGAAGTGACTTTTTCCCCACCCGTTATTAATGAAAAGTATTCATTTAAAACACAATGTTCGTCGTAAACCTTTAATGCATTGATCTTTATAATAATTTTAAATTAGTCAAATCTAAATCGTGGAAATTCCACGGGAACTGGCTAGTTCCATTGCATAATAATACACAGTTTGTTGCTTGCATGCTTGGTCCGTCTCTGTGACGCTCTTAAGGATTTAGATAGGAGGAAATTCGGTAGGGTATACATGTATTGTAAGCATTGTATTGTGGATACCAAAGACACATCCTTCAATGTAGAAACTCCTTCGCAAAACCTGCGTCCACTGGCAAATCAAATGAAAAAATTCAGCAAATAACACGTGAATTGTCAAGTGTGGGTCTACTAGTAATGAGTATAAATATCAATGCAAATGTTACTGTATCTCGTTATTCAGGACAAATGTTGATTCTAGTCACAGTCACCGAATGTCACACGAGAAGATGAAGAAATAGATTTTTAGTCATCAAGATTCTCGTGTTGCTTCAAGACATGACAGACGACTCCATTTTCAATCAGGTCTGACTTCGTAAGATCGAATACCTGGCCGTCTCTGACAGCCAATAATGTCCGGATTTGAAACCCAGGCCGCTGTTGCCAAATGAGAAAGTTTTTTCAGTGATGTCCGATATTTTTCGTCAGTTTCCATGAATATTTTCCGTGGAGTTTTTTGTTAACTTAAATTACTATTATTTATTTATTATTATTATTATTATTTATTTATTATAAATAATCCCGCTGCCGACATGGTTGACGCGGCTAGAAATACGGCATGGGACTTGGGTAAACAACCGAATAATTATCGAAGTAATTATCCGACCCAAGAATGGGCCAGAAGGTTCGTTCCTATAGCCTCATTCTATTCTATTCTATTCTATTCTATTCTACTGAGTTTAAAGATAAGTTGTGTATGAGTTAATTGATGGCAGATTTGAATTCACATAAAGCCATTAGAAATATTAATAGAAGTAGGACAGTAATGATGGAACATTTGCAAGGATTTAAATAAAATGTTCCCGGTTGAACCGATTCCAAGGGCAAAAAGTGTTTGACGAAATAATGAGTAACCGATTAAAAGAATTCGAATTTAATGATATATAAACAAATTTTAATGAAATTTTGAACACAAAAACTCAGCTATCATTTTTACGTATACATTTATTCTGTATAAAAAGTAAATTTTATTACTGTCTCAATACGACCCGCCAAAACCAAGTGTTCTTTTAGCGATGTCATTCACTACGACAACAATAGAAGCTTTCAGTAGAGCTATGTTACTATTAGGATGACCACTGGTTTCTCTTTCTACAACGTGCATTCAAACTCACGTGCATTCAAACTCATGTGCATTCAAACTCACGTGCATTCAAACTCACGTGTATTTAAATTCACGTGTATTTATATTCACCCATTTTTAAATCCACTGAGTTTTGGTGGCTACTTGTTTGACGTCAGAAAAAAATTGAAAGAAATGCAAAAAAATTGAATCATAATGAATGACCTCCTCGTGGATCCAACTGTTTGTCTTGAACATGACGTGTAACAGCATGGCATGAATATCATGACAAGACTTGAACTGATGAACTGCGCATGACACGTAGCACCACCACCACAGTTCAGGTAAGCCTCTTTGACACTTGTAATTCTCTAGCGATGCTGTGCGTCACTTTTTTAAAAGTTTATTGTGGGTAATATTTTGAATTTGTTCGATAAACTGCGATGTACGCGGGAACACCACTTTTCTACAGTGGATGCTGCAAAATTAATGTGCACATGTCCATTATCATTAAAAGTAGTATAAGATAGGATGGAAGGTTTTGTACTCGTATATAACACACTGATGAACTAAATTCAAATTCTCAGCTAATTGTCAGTTAGCCCAAGCGTAAAAATGATGTTGAAGATTCAAGAGCTGTGATATTATAGAACTCGATGACACGATGAGAAAATGTTAGGTATGTCTACCACTACTTCTGTGAGATTTAACACGTTGACTCCGAAGTGGTACGTATGTGTACCACTGAGGTTAGGTTCTGCAATTTTTTCAGATCCTTCTAGTGACGATGCGTACAAAGTGAAGATTTACACCAGTGAGGCAATCGGAGGCAACGTGTTAATGACAGAACTTGTCAGTACCGAGTTTCCGTCGTTAAGAATGTTTATTTAATTCATTGAATAGTTAAGTTAGACTGATACTAAGGCGGCGATTGGTTATTCTGAGTAACTGCAATAGGAAGAAAGTTGGATCTATTTCTAGGAAAATTTGGTCCGATGATAGAGCACGTCTATTTCTAGGACCCTTAATAGCATAGTTTTGTATCAAAGTCTACTTAAGAATCTGTAAAGTACAGGTACCAGTATATACCAGAGCCATAGCATGAGATGCTAGTTAAGTCTATTATGTTCATCAGCAGCCTAACTTCATTACCTTTCACTGAATACTAGACGGTTCTTAGTTTCGCTTCATCGTTTTCAGACTCAAAAATGTTGCATAGTTTTTTGGACTATGTCTTATTCTCCTGTCAAAAATCAAAAAAGTTCATCGTTCTCCAATGAAAAGGGAAGAAAAAAGAACACGATTTCTGAATTTTAACTAACGAAACAATTCAGAGGAAGTTCAAAGAATCTCATTTCTGCAGGTCCTAATTATCTCGCTAATTAACACGATAAGTGCGAAGTGACCCACCGGTGGGTCACTAAGGTTAAGTTCTGTAATTTTTTCAAAGCATTCTAGTGATTGCAAGTACAAAGTAAAGATTTGCACCGACTAGGCAACCGCACTTAATGCGTTAAGCAACGAAAGCGCAAAGCGAAACATCTCCCATCTTTCAGCGGTTAGAGTTATGGTTTGTTTAGGTGAAGTTGTTAGGAAAACTTGCAAGTTTTTGCTACACAAAAGATAGAAGAGCCTTCATCTGCTACGTATATACAGGGTGCGGCAACATAGCTTCCTTTTTTTTCAAAGAGAAACACTTTGAAAAAAAGGAAGTTATGTTGCCGCACCCTGTACCTGCACTACACCAAATCCTTCCTTTAAAATATTTCGATAAGTGCAGTGTGTTGACAGGCGTTTGTGGTCAACGCGAATAAAAAGATGAATGGTGAAATTATGAGATGAAGAACATACAGTAATGGGGGAATAAAATGCCTCAGACCTAAGTAACGTGATCACCATTTCATGATATATGTACAGACTTTTTTAGGCAACTGTTAGAGATGCAAACCCCGTTAGATTCTGATGTTAAACTTATAAGCCTTAATCTTTCTAACGTTAATCTTCTGAGAATAAGTTGCATATAATTTTTAATGAAAGTCATAAAACTGGCACGTGTAGCATGCGCAATAGACTCGTATTTAATACTTTTCACTTAGGAAAACGTTATGATGCATCAGACTACTACGCTTGCCCTCTTATGACGCATCAGACTACTACGCTTGCCCTCTTATGACGCATCAGACTACTACGCTTGCCCTCTTATGACGCATCAGACTACTACGCTTGCCCTCTTATGACGCATCAGACTACTACGCTTGCTCCGTTATGACGCATCAGACTACTACGCTTGCCCTTTTATGACGCATCAGACTACTACGCTTGCCCTTTTATGACGCATCAGACTACTACGCTTGCTCCGTTATGACGCATCAGACTACTACGCTTGCTCCGTTATGACGCATTAAACTACTATGCTTGTATAACTTGCAGCTGCTGAATAGATGTGAGGCGGCAAAGAAGATTAAAGTGGAGCAATAATCTAACTTCCATGTAATGTAATGACTGAACCTTAGGCTGAACCTGAAAATAACGTCACAAGTGTCCATAATGAAATGGATGCCTTAGAGAGAATTATTGTTTGAAGCTCATAAAATACCTGACTTACACTAAGTGTAGAATTACATTAATAAAAGAACTTTTATTATTTCCTTCAATGAAATGAATTTTACTTCTGCGCACTACAAAATCCACGAATATTATTCAGCAGTGATCATCTATCGTTTCTGTGGTATGCTACGAACATTTCATATTGAATACTAATGACACTAATTCGTACCGTATGCTAGGAACATTGCAAGTTTATTACTCATAACGTTCATTCGTGGCGTATGCTACGAACATTGTACGTTCAGTACTAATCAGTTGAGCATTGACCTTGACTCGTTAACATTATTTCCTACCAATACTGAAGGATGGACAGGACAAAACATTGCAACGCTTGTTGTTTTACGAAGAAGAAGCAGCGTGTTTCCTTCTTTGGTGCCCGTCGCAACCACCACAGTAGCTTTAAGCCGCAGCTCTCTTGGTCTGTCTGGCTGCGTCTAACTCATGTAAGCTGTGTGATGTGCTTATCCAACACTTATAATTGCCCTCCAGAACTGCCAGTAGCAGTTACCAGTTGTTTTTCCGCAGCCAATACTCATGATTATACTCCAGAACTGCCAGTAGCAGTTACCAGTTGCTTCTCTGCAGCCAATACTTATAATTGCCCTCCAGAACTGCCAGTAGCAGTTATTAGTTGTTTTTCTGCAGCCAATACTCATGATTGCCCTCCAGAATTGTCAGTAGCAGTTACCAGTTGCTTTTCTGCAGCCAATACTCATGATTATACTCCAGAACTGCCAGTAGCAGTTACCAGTTGTTTTTCTGCAGCCAATACTCATGATTGCCCTCCAGAACTGCCAGTAGCAGTTACCAGTTGTTTTTCTGCAGCCAATACTCATGATTGCCCTCCAGAACTGCAAGAGACAGCAGCTACTAGTTGCATTTCCGAATAGCCTTTTCAACAATCTCCAGATGCTGGATATTAAGAACGTACTCAAAGATAATGAACTACTACAGAAGTGCTCGTCAATAACTAGGAATGTTTTAGGGGGTTTGCTTTGAATGGAAATTTCTCCCGCAGGAACTTAGTATAAAAACAATCATCGCTCAATTCTTCGATCACCTTTCACTTTTTTAAGGAATTCATTTCCTTTTTAAATGTTTACGGTGGAAAAAGATATAATATGAAGATGAGAGCCAGAAATATGTAGATTTTATCCTGAATGGCATGTTCTAAAATAATGAAAGACAATGATTGGTGCCTTACAGAACTCCATCCATAACAGGACGGCCCAAAAAAGCTCGTTGCTGCACCCTCAGCTGACAGCCCCTGTGTGTTACTGAGGTGCATCTTACATTAGTCTGGTCCTGTGCTTATTCATATTTTGGTTTCTTCTGCTTCCCGTTTTTGTTTGAGTCGACGATTCGCGAGGGCAACCTCTCCGCCACAGGACTTTACTTGTCCCTACCTGTTCCTACTTGTCCCTACCTGTCCCTACTTGTCTCTACCTGTCCCTACCTGCCTCTACCTGTCCCTACTTGTCCTTACCTGTCCCTATACTTGTCCTTACCTGTCCCTACTTGTCCTCACCTGTCCCTACCTGTCATTACCTGTCCCTACCTGTCTCTACCTGCCTCTACCTGTCCCTACTCGTCCTTATCTATTGTTACTTGTCCCTACCTGTCCCTACTTGTCATCTATCCCTACTGGTTCCTATCTGTCTCTACCTGTCTCTACTTTTCTCTACCTGTGCCAACATGTCCTCACCTGTCTCTACTTGTACATGACGAAAAATAAGAACAAACGCAAAAGGAAATCCTTTTAATAATAAACGTTTTGGAATAAAAGTATTTTTTATCTTCAGTACGGAAATAAAAAACATAAGGCAATTTTAAAATACGCTGATAATATTTATAACAAACAAGTATACACTTGTCTCTATAACGTAAAACTTAATTATCTTAATTGTCTTAAAATTGATGAACTTGTAATGCGTACCTATATGTACACACGTACTACACAACACACGCACAACACACACATAAAACATGCACACACGACACAACACACAGAATTCTATCAGTAGGTTAGAACATTGCATAATTTGATAGCCCTATCGTCTTTATTAAAGTTAGATAATGAGAAAGAAACAACTTCTCTAATTACTTAATTACTTGCAACATGGAGCAATTTCCCAGGGTGTAATTCCTGTAATGAGGAACTAGAAAAGCACTACATAGGTCATCCTCCTCAGTGGTCTCAAATTACAGCTCTGCTTGTAGCCTCTTTGAAAGCATCGCTGCCACGCACCATTTCTTCAAAGCAAGATGCAACCTTCGAGAAATCAAGGGCGAAATTAATTCCTGTGGTTCGTAACTTCGAAATAAACGTAGTCGTTTTAATCAACGCATATGTGCCTCAAGAAATTTAATGGGAATTATTTTCTTAAATTTAATTGGCGAATTTCTTTTTTCAACCCCCTTTTCTGCGACACCATAATTTAAAACTATCAAAATATCTAAGCAAAAAAACTAATATCTTTAAAAAAAACTCTAGGAAACTCCATAGAATTATTCGAAAATTTTCTCGGCACCTGCAGCTGAAATTTACGTAGAACTTAATATTCCGTGCAATTAAAGTCGTACAACTGTGAACACAAACCGACGGCTCCTTCCTTTGAATTAACCAAGCATTTTACAGAGTGAAGATACCACAAGTAGACCAAGCATTTTACAGAGTGAAGATACCATGTAGACCAGGCATTCTACAGACTGAAGATACCACCAGTAGACCAAGCATTTTACAGAGTGAAGATACCATGTAGATCAGGCATTTTACAGAGTGAAGATACCACAAGTAGACCAAGCATTTTACCGAGTGAAGATACCATGTAGACCAGGCATTTTACAGAGTGAAGATACCACAAGTAGACCATGCATTTTACAGAGTGAAGATACCATGTAGACCAGGCATTTTACCGACTGAAGATACCACAAGTAGACCAAGCATTTTACAGAGTGAAGATACCATGTAGACCAGGCATTTTACAGAGTGAAGATACCACAAGTAGACCAAGCATTTTACAGAGTGAAGATACCATGTAGACCAGGCATTTTACAGAGTGAAGATACCATGTAGACCAGGCATTTTACAGAGTGAAGATACCATGTAGACCAGGCATTTTACAGAGTGAAGATACCATGTAGACCAGGCATTTTACAGACTGAAGATAC
>VCRD01002727.1:46225-57809 GCA_006783055.1 Trinorchestia longiramus
CTGTGGCAGGTGCTGTAGGAAGATCGGATGGCTTGCCTGTGGCAGGTGCTGTAGGAAGATCGGATGGCTTGCCTGTGGCAGGTGCTGTAGGAAGATCGGATGGCTTGCCTGTGGCAGGTGCTGTAGGAAGATCGGATGGCTTGCCTGTGGCAGGTGCTGTAGGAGGATCGGATGGTCTGTCTGTAGCAGTTGTAACGGCGCGCACT
This sequence comes from Trinorchestia longiramus, assembly GCA_006783055.1. Lineage (NCBI taxonomy): Eukaryota > Metazoa > Arthropoda > Malacostraca > Amphipoda > Talitridae > Trinorchestia > Trinorchestia longiramus. Next base: position 46,432 of record VCRD01002727.1, read on the forward strand.
GCATCAGAATATCATCCTGATGTGTACATGCACTCTAGTTTACCTGAAGTGGATTTCGCTGTCGATATAGCGAGGGCGACGAAATCTCTCATTTTACGCAGCTGTAATAACTGGTTTGGAATCAACAGAGGAAATGAATCTTTAAATCAGTCTGAAAATAGAGAAAACCTGCGACCATCAGGTGTTTCAGAATCTAACGAAGCCTCTCCTATAGCATCACAACCGCACAGTGCAAATACTGGCATACTTTCAGGTAGTAACCCTGATGGAAATCCTGAAGGATTATCAGTTTCTCCTCTTTCGCTGCCAGTGACACCAGCTAATCGTGCCGATCTAAATCCACCTGCTGACTTGAACACGAGTGGAACTTCACGTAAGGAGGGCAAAGACATTCACACGCCAAGAAAAAGAGAAAGGCGAAATAATCCTTAAAGAAAATAATTAATGAAAATTTTTAGTCGAAGACGCACCGTTACGGTGACAAGCTACTTTGTATTAATAGCTTTAAACTGTTATTTGACTTGCTAATAATCCTAGAATGAGAAGTAAATATATAGTGGAGCGTTATACTATGTGATTTAGTGGTTTTCCCTATCAAAATTTTAGGGTCAGCGAAATTTTTTCATAAATTGGCGTATTTTCTCTTCTAATATATGCAACTGTAAAACCGCAAGTGCGCTCGTACGGACAAAATAGTTTCCGTACGAATTTTGCCTAGGAATTCGTAACGACTTGGCTGAAAGATTTGGTTCGTTTTCACCGCACCTTTGACAGGGATTCAAAGAATGCTTGCCCACCCATCGCCCACTTAAAATATTCTCAAGCTGTTAGTGATTGCTTTTGTATCTATCGAGAATTCTTCATACGTGTTCTTATTTCATCAGACGCACCTAGCAAAGAAGTTTTAATTTTTTACCATTTTAAGTTTTACCTTTCATTGTTCCTGACGCAACTTATTCAACTCGCTGCTTCACGAGCTGTTGTCACTTAAATTTCTGCGAGTAAATTTCGAAATATGTATTAGGGAAGTGACCTTAATTTTGTTGAGTATCACGTTGATATTTTTATTGCTCCTGTTGACCTTGATTCCAAAACTTTGCTGAATTCCTCTTGTGGTGCAAATTCAGCTGTTCAGTTTATTTAATCTTAATACTTGACTGGGTTGAGGATTGTTTGAAGTTTGTTTAGAGCGGTGATGAGATGTTTCTTGTAATTTTACTCAGGAGAAATTACCTTTCTGGAAAAACGTTCAAAAAAGATTTATTCTCTCATTATAACCTGAAACTTGCGTTTTCTGTAGGACAATTATTTTAGAATAACAAGTCAGAACGCGCTCCAGTATTCATGAACCCGCAACGACAACGATTAGCGAATCGTTGGCAGGGGAACAGCGGACGCTCCCCCGGGTGAAAGAGTCCGAAATAAAATGACATTTTAACGAAGGTCGTGTTGCGATAAAACAAAACTGATGGCACCAGAGATGTTCTAACGTGGATTTCTAACTAGGAAGAGGGAAAAGACCTTATGGAACAACAAAGTTCTCAAACGAAAATCAAAATATTAGCTACCTGACGTGATTGTGTTTCACGAATGTAACAATCCTGTTACTCCTGTTTAGGCTAGATTTTAGTTAGAATTGATCTCGATGTTTTTGAAGGACAGGCACGTTTGCAGAATCGACAATGTTGTCAATGCTTCACATATCCTTCAAATTTCATTTTTAATAGAGGGATTTCAACTTCAGTGGAAATATAGTCTAACAAGTTATTTCATTGTTCTGTATAAGCTCGTGAATAAAAGGGACTGCAAACAAACTCGAGCCCGCATGCTGCTCAGTATGTGAAAGATCTTTCATACATTAAAGGAGAAAAATCATAAATTGGCTGTTGATCTTTCGCTTGACTGAAACTTCCTCGAGGAAGGCTGGAATTGACTTGTTTATACGGAGCGAGATGAGAAACTACATGCATATATTGGTTTCACAAAAGTGAAATGGAGGAAAAAATGGAAAACTGGCTTAATTAGTTGTCATGTCAGCAACTGGGAAAAAGGGAATATTTACCAGGTTCAAATCAAAGAGTTTGTTTCATACTATTAGGCATGTAGGAAACTTAGAAATGTGAATCGTCACATCCTGTACAATTAGGTTCTAGTTTTTTTCACCAACGAAACGGCAATCGTAAAACCACTTGCCTATCTATTGTCATTGTCAGAGCGAAAAATACTTCTTTCTGACCAGTTTTCAAATTTTTGAGCTTCTTTCTGCCCAGTTTTCAGTATTTATGCGCTTGAAACTTCACGATAACCTCCGGTGGTTGTAACCCAGCTGTCTCAAACTCTCGTAGAATAATTTTCTAATGCAACATTTTTTCTAACTACAGAAGTTTATTTTCATCACTCGCTAATCTTTATTCTCTTGAAAATGAATCAAATAAGAAAAGTGTTCTGCTTCGACAAGTTGGTCACAGCCGGGATGCTGCTGCTGGTAACGGTGTTCGCGGGTCTTTCCATCGCCTTCCTTCACCGGCAAGTTATGGTCTGTGAGTATCTCGTCCCATATGGACTATTAAATGAATAGTTGACGTTATTGGGTCTTGTAGATCTTGAGCAATGTGTCTAATATGGCCCTGAAAATGAAGCTCGGTTTATTATTTCAAAATCTACGCGGGTATATCTGGTTTCAACTTATTGGTCTCTCGCGGGAAAACAAAATGTTGGCTAGGCTGCTCCTAGCATTTTTCTGTATATTTACTTAAATATAACTGGTCTTAACTTATTGTTCTCCTGTGGGAAAACAAAATGTGAGCTAGGTTGTTACTTACACGTATGGGGACTTGGTGCTTGTATGTTGTTTGGCTACAGAAAGGGTCTAGTTTTTTCATTCATAAATGTGGATGGTGTCGTGCAAGGACCATAAATTCATGTATAGTTGTGGTTATAATTCGATACCTTTTCTTGATCCCATGAGGGGAACGAGAAACTCCTTTCACTAAGCGTCCATTTTGTCCGATCAACAGATTTTAATGGATATTTTTGTGTATTGACCATGTTTTCGTTATTCATTATTAGTACTGGATAGTTTACCAATGTTCTCCAGTTCCCTTCTAAATTCCTTTAACTCTTTAGGGCACCACGGTGGGATACTGAGTAATCCAATTTAGGTACATTTTCTTACGCTCAAATCTTGTGCCTCAAAGGGTTAACAGCTTCACCTCGTGCTATTCAACCGTATGCACGTTTGCGCTAAATGCTCAGTTTTAGAACTTGTGTGTAAACATACGCAAGTCGCGACCTAAAACATTCCCAGAATATTTCAGCCATAGACAAAATGGATATGCTGGTTATGTAGAAAATTACAAATAAAAGTTCTATAACGGCAAACGAATTATCAGCTGAAAATCTGCTTCTTTAAAAATAATGGCTGACGAAGAGATGAATTTTGAATGCATGATCTCAAGAGGCTCCAATGACGCTGTCGTCCAGCTGAAATCCAGCTGAAAGAAAATGCAGCTCGTTTGCGTCAAAACACCACGTCGTCGACGCGAACCTGTCAATTTCTTCAACTATCACCTGAAAAAAATGCAGCGAATTTCGAACGACATCTAATTTGATTCTCCCGACCTTTTTTCTGGCTTTTCGGTAAATTATTTCGTTATAACTGAGCTCACACGCTGGTTTGTTTAATACTGCACAGTGGAACCTCGATAAGAGTTAAATTCGTTCCAGCACTGAGCTCGTAGGGATAATTTCTCGTATCTAGAACACAAGGGGTGGATCTGGATCGAGGCGGTTCGGGAAACGCGTCGCATATGCCCACATACGGGCTCGTGGCTCGTTACGAAAGCCAATGAACGTATTTAGAGCAGAATTTTTCACTTTTACTTTCCTCGTATCTTGAATTTCTCGTATACAGAGCTGTTCGTATCTCGAGCTTCCACTGTGTATCTTCACACGGTCTCGCTGTAGAAATCCACTTGAATAAACAGAACTTTGAAAATTATAACAGCAGTCTCTTTCAAATCTGTTACAGTGGAGTCGGAGCAGGAAAGAGGGCGGGAGTTCGTCGCTGCAATTTTTGGGTTAGCAATTCTGTTCTTAGCGTGTTGGTACTACATGAGCTGGTGGTGGAAGAGAGCACTTGCAGCAGGTCCTGTAGTGACATTCAACGCAGTTTCTCAAGAAATCGATCTTCACCTTCAAAGCTCGCCTCCTCGGAGGAAGAGGGGAGGTAAAACCGTGCACTTTCAAGGAGACGAAACCAATGCGCTTTGAGTTATTACGTCGACCAAGCAGAAATTTTAGTCTGACTTGAACGGGATCCCGTTTTACTGATGTATTCTGACTTGAACATTGGCTGTTGATGAGAAAGCCTGACGGAAACGTGACTAGATTTTACTGATGTTGAAGTTTGACGGAAAAAGGGTTAGATTTTCCTGATGTAGCCTGTACGTCAAAAGAAAACCTAGTTTTGTTGCAATTAACGTTTCTCATGAGTGAAACAAAGAATGCTAGACGACGAGAATAGTCCTGACAAACATAAATAGTAGATAACTAATTATTGAAGTTAGAATTGATCGGCTTAGGGTTGCTGGTGAATAAAATTATGGATGCAGTTTTGGCCAGTGGACGACTGGGTTTTGAACGTGTGTTCATTAAGCGGAGAACTATTTTCCAGTAAGTTCAGCGATGTTCAAAGTTTATGAACTGACCAAGAGAGATATTTGCCGTACTAAAAATATCTTTTGGATGACTATTCAATAATTCTTTTCCTCAAGAGCTCTGAGCTTCTTAAGAAATTTTTAGCGATGATTTTAATTGACTTGTTTAAATTTTTCACGAGTCCGTAGTTTTGTTCACCGTCTTTCAACATAATTTTATTCGTAATGTATAGCTCTGTAGATACATTGCAGCAAAAGCGTAGGCAAACAGTCAGATATGAGGCCTTCATTAATTTAAAGTAGCCTGGAAGTCTATAACTAATTAATATCAGCAGCCTGATTTGTTTTTGTGTTCCTGCCTCTCTAGTAATCAATGAACTACTCTAAGCTTCACAAATGTTAGATAATATCTAATAACTTATTCCTGGACGTGACACAATGACAAGCCTCCACTGTGGAAATATAATTAATGGCGAGTTAGTTGTTCTCCTCACCTTCTGTTAATAGGAATTCAAGCGTTATTTTATTAACATACCAAAAGAATGAAAAAGCATAACCATTTGGCATCAAAAACCAAATTACTAATTGTCTTGGCTTCTCTTCAGTTTGTCCAGCAGCTTCTTGTACAGGGCTTTCTATATATCAGGTCTCCAACTTAGTTTCCGAACTTAATCTATAAAAACAAAGGAAAATTTTCCCACGGGAAACTTGGTTTTTGGATCCGTCTTGCGCAGAATTTTCTTGAGCACCATCCATTGTTTGCACTTGCTTGTCCAACAATGGAGCCGTCCCGAGAAGTTATCCACAACCTTGTTTCAATTAGGGTACAATTTTCAAACTGCATTACGAGCGCAGAATTAATTTGTTACCCGAACGATGGCAAAAGTGTGTTTAGACCGATGAAAAATATTTTGACGCTTTTGGGCACTTGAAGTAATAAATTTTGCCTTTTTTGGCTAAAGTTAGGACACTTAGTTGGAGACCTGGTACTTATTCTGTTCTGAGATATTAAGCACTGAAGAAAATACCATTACTTTTTATCGAATGTTCAGCGAATGTTTTCTTCTATTTAAACTCGGAAGAATGTTTGTGTCAGCAGTACAATTTGTTCGTCGGGACCCAAGTTAAGTTTCATTGATAAATCCGTTATTACTAACGCGTTTCAAAAGCTGAAGTGTACATGGAAGCTGTTAATAATTGTCCAATCACCTGTGGTAGGTGTGAGGCTATCGGAAAATTAACTCCTAGGATAATACTAGGGCAGCTGGAAGCAAATTTTGTCTTGTACGCATATGATTGTAACTTTAGTTCTGGTTACGATTTCTGCTCCCGAAGTAGAATTAACTTTCAATCTTGCCTCCGTTAGAAAAAGTACTTGAACTGGCGTCTGTGCTCTAGTTCTTCGTAGTAAAAATTTATTTGTTACGAAGTAAAGAATGATACTAATGATTCGAAAGTTGCGTAGTTAAAATAAATTTCTACATATTGTAAATAGATCAGCTACAGAGTAAATATGAAGTAGAGTCGCTACACAGGAAGAATGGCGCGTCCATCGCGGCCGTGGAGTCTAGTCAGGCTTCATCTAACTTATCTACGGCAATGATGAAGCAATCCTCAAGAAGATACGCTAATGAACTATTCATGAGTGTTTCTAGGGGACTTCGCAATCCCCAGGATATCTGTTGCGACATAATGGATCTTGCTGAAGACGTCTGTAGTGGAAAAGGAATGCGCTTTCCTGCTGTGAAAGAACTACTGTAGTTGCTTCAAACCTCCCTGGAATGAGACAAGAAACTAAAGGTAGTTTCTAGGTGCCGTGAGAAATTGAAATAATTCGAAATGAATGGTTTAGGAATAGGAAGGTGCTGCCTAGTAGCGAAATTGAATTTATGAATTTGGTAGACCGTGATATTTCATGATAAATAGAATGATGTCGAAGACTTTGAAGCTGTTACTAGAAAGAGGATGTAGATCTAGAGATGTTCGAGCGAGTTTTGCCATCCTAGAAGGGTATAGGCAGCTACTCAGTTGTAGTCTTTACGTATACTCGTAAAACAGCTTGTCTCGCCTAGGCTTAAAGATCTAATGCAATGTAGAGGAAAGTTCGTAATCGGTAGGACTATAAAACCTTTAATTTTACTTCTGTGTTCCAAGAGGTGCACCGGAATAGACCTCTGTGAATGAGTTTCCTAGCCCAGTTAATTTCCTGTCGAAATTTGTTCCCTTGTTGAATTTTCCCCAGCACTGTTCATTTCCTGTTCAATTTTCCCCGTTGGTTTGATGAGTCTAGAGAAGCGGTTGTCCTGACTCGCATTTTGAAGCCTTGATGATATAAGTGGTCCGTGGATTAAATGGTACTGGGTCGCTCAAGAAATATTTAATTATTTTCATTTTATTTACTGTGATGTCTCTAGGAATTGTGCAACTTTATCTGGATGGGAGGTTGACCGAGAGCTGAGCTGCTGCTAGTGGATTATGAAGCGTTTTTTTCATATGAATTTAGTATTGAATCATATTTTTCTATGGAATCTTTTATTTACGTTGCATGCTCATCATGACTTGGCAGCATTGCCTGCTCTTGATTTCTTTTTGTAATTATTCAGCTACGTGCGAAATTGTGCAAGCTCTTCGGTGGAAGCCATTGCCGGACCATCGCCTGTAAAAATATTTTTTAATCCTTCCATTTAAAGCTCTCTGCAACTCATGAGTTGGCTTATTCCAAATTGATAACAAAAACTAAACAGAATCCTCTATGAAAGTCACTCGCTCATTTTTTTGTCTTGCTTCACGATGTAGGTTAAATTCGTACAACACATTAAATGTTAATGTAAAGCTCCGAACTCAGGGCTTGACCATGGGAAGAGTAGACAGGATACGAGAAATTCTCCATAACGACAGGCTGGTCTCAATTTTTGTTTTGATTGTCGGGATGGCAATGCTAATCCTGATCGTCTTTCTCCTCTACAAGCAACTGGCACAAGGTAAGTATCTTCATTTTTTTTCGTCTACAGTCGATGGTAGTATATTTTTTCTTACGGGTAGGTTGTTGGCTAGTTCACTAATTTCTAATATCGTTGAGTTGCTGAGTAGAGTATTCTGCTACGAATTAGTCGTAAATTTATCCGCCACTGCAAAGTTTCTCTGAAGCAATTCAATAAGCTACACATGAAACGAATCTTGTGAGGGTTTATAGACATTTTTCTACTTGGATAAAACTCTAATCCTTATGTAACAACTTCTTCAAAATAAGGCTAATTGAAATACTGGACAGGGGACGAAATTTATGGTTAATTATTCAGTAGGTACAGGGAAAGGCGGAGTCGCAAGCCTGGCAGGGACTATGGTGGCCATCACCTTCCTCTCCATCGGATACGGGCTCCTGCTTAGGTGGTGGTGGAAGCGGGACCTGGTGGACCCCTCGCATAGGGTGTCCATTGGGGGCCCTGGGGTCGGTGCTGCCTCTCGTGGAGTGTCAACTATGCCGCGAACTTCATAAGTTTCCCACAGAACTGGACTGTCGGTATGAGACTTCAAAATTTCAAAATGAGAAGTTCTATTTTTATCAGGTCTTATCTGGTGCTTTGAATTCCGTCAGCTGCCCTCAGTTTAACCTTGAGTTTATAAACATGTCTATCTGTGGTTTACAAGATACGCAAGAGAAGGCTAAAGCTATGTCGTAATTTATATGGAAGTCATTGAATGGAAGTCCTCGTGGAAGTTAGCCCCTAGTAATATACTTGTTATTTAATTAAAATATCGACTGCATGCAATGGGCATAAAAATCTTTTGCTAGTAGTCGCACACCAAAAAGCTTGTGAAAGAAATGAAGACGCTGTCACTTAACACCCTGACGATGGTACTACGGCTCTAATAAGAGTATTTTAAGTTCGTTCGGTTGGATAAGGTTCTTTTATAAAATTGTGTTCAGCTGGCAACCAGGTAAAGTGTCAACAGTTGCACGTTGCCAAATAAAATTTGTGACTAATTTTAAACTTCGTTCCTTTATTATTATAATTCTTTTAAGAGGCCTTCGCATCCTTCATAATCACCCATTAACGGTCGTAGAGGACGTGAAAAGTAAATTGAATCTCAAATTTCCACCTCCCCCAAGCTCTCCAGTATTGTGAGTGATGAGTCTACACATGAGCTAGACTTGAGGATATCAGATGACGAGATTGTCTACCTACCTAACCACAACCTCCGTGTTTACCACTTCATCTACGAACGGTAAGTCGCGCTACCGTCGTGTTCACAGCATGCAAAGTTGATCAGTTTTCCGCCTCCTCGCGCCCGTTGCGAAGTTTTTATGAACGGTGTTATACCAAAAATGTAATCTTAATTTCACCTTCATTTCATTGAAAATTAAACGTTGAAGTCCACGATAGCAACAGTATGCCTGACTTAACACGTTGAGTGCGATTGTCTAGCCGGTGCAAATCTTTACTTTGTACACACAGTCACTAGAAAGCTTTGAAAAAATTACAGAACCTAACCTGAGCGACCCACCGGTGGGTCGTATCGCACTTAACGTGTTAATGAAGCATTGCATGCTTTGTAAAGTAAACATGAGTTTGAAGTTACTGCAAAGTTAGACATGCGTTGAAACTTAAATTTTAGTTGCTAAATTAATTTTGACGACAGTTTTGTAGTTGAAAGAACCGGATTCAAACTCGGCTGCTCTCAGAGCCCTGAAGTAGAGCCTGTACGTACAATCCATTCTAGGCGACCATGATAAAAAACATTTAAACTCAACATACAGCTCGAAGTAAGCATGAATGGCTAGATCCATTTATGTACATTCAAATTGTGCTATAGATTTATTTGATATGAACGCTATTGCAAATGCGAAGAAAATTAAGTTAGTGCGAAAATTTGATTGTGCTCACACTTCCAGGGGAATGCGCTGACAGTTAATTTTTGTTCAGTGCATCTTGGGGACTTCGCACTCCTCGGAGATTCCCTAGCGCCATGCAGCTGATGGTCATGCAGTAGTGATCGTTTTATGAACATTCAGATGACGTGCTCCCTATTGAGTGCTAACTATGCACTAGTTTTTTTTAAAAAAATTCTTAAAGTTTCATAGGTCTCTTACTGTGCCCAGAAGCCAGTTCAGGGGCTTGCGTGTGCAGCGTGCGGCTCACTTACGTTTCCGAAAAGAGTTGGTGAATAGTTAGGAAAATTTAACGGATCTGCCATCACGTATTCTGAAGCAAAATTCATTCATTAAACCAGACTCCTTCAAATCTTTTTGCTCTGCACAGACGGGAGTTCTCTCATTAGTGCCCATCCTGTTATAAATAGGTGAATCATTAGTGCCCATTCTGTTATTAATAGTACGTGAATCATTTGTGCCATCCTATCATAAATTAGAGGTGAAGTCCATTAGAAATTATTCCCTTTAGTTCCATATTCTAAATGTTTTGTCCAAAATTACGGAAAAATTATATGAAAAGATTAAAGATAAGTGGTAATTTACGCAATATTTTGATCAGTCTGAAAATTTCATCGCTAAAGGGTTGTGATTTTCGAGTTGCAGTTGAGTCTTCAGAATCAAACTGCCTCGCATGAGCACTGCAGTCCTGCTTCTTCCAGGGTCGGGCTGGTCAAGTACGCCATAGAATAAAGCAATAGAAATGAGCAGTTTGCCTAATTCTTGGGTTGATACCAAAGTCCCATGCCGTCTAAAGTAAAGGCATCAATCATGCACGTACATCTTAATCCCGCAAGTCAACTGTCACCTATACAGCGCTTTCATTAACTCGTTCGTGTTGGTACGCATTTTATACCTCCGAAGAGGTCATGTGTAGTATGCTTCGTGGCACAGAAAGTGCCCCATTTTAAAATTGAGTTCCTGTGCTGCTCGGCAGCTTATAACTTGTTATACCATCTTAAATGTAAGGGTATATCCCTATTAATCTATAAATTTTTTCACATGTTACACATTTCTTTCCATCGAAAGTATAAGCCTGAAAGAGTTAAACTTTTCTCAACTACAGGTTTGATGAAACTGATATTGTAACGTTTGCAAGTTTGAAAGCTCCTAAAAAGAGAGAAAAGGGGATGGAGAAAGGGGAGAAGTCGTGGAGAATACGCTTGTCCCTTTCTTGCCTCGGCTTTTGTGACGCGTTTATCCCTAAAACTGCAATTATTTGTCACAGAACTCGACGTCGCTTAACACGTTAGTTGCGATTGTCCAGCTGGTGCAAATCTTTACTTTGTACACATAGGCACTAAAAGACTTGGAAAAAATTACAGAACCTAACCTAAGTGACCCACCGGTGGGTCGTATCGCACTCAACGTGTTAAATCATCACTCATATTTGCAGATAAAATGCCTAACATTTGCACGAAATATTTAGAATATGACTGAAGTGTATTAGTTCTAATGGTCTTCATGACTAGTCAACGTAGGGTAACACTCTATTGTATGGAGCAACACGAAAGATCTTAACTTTCCGTTAAAAAATGTAGTTTCGATTAACAGTAGCATTTTTTCCAGACTATCCTTAATTTTAAAGACTTTCAATTTTTAAAATGACGAATTTTTGGGAAAAATTGATGGCAATAATCGAAGAAGACGTAGCTTTCGTCACTGCCTCTATTGTCAGTGGTGTCTGCGGTGCCATAGAGCTGGTCTTGCTGTGGGACCAGTTGGCCCGTCACGGTGAGTGGTGGGGACCAGTTGGCCCGTCACGGTGAGTGGTGGGGGGACCAGTTGGC
>VCRD01002727.1:57833-75425 GCA_006783055.1 Trinorchestia longiramus
GGACACCAGTTGGCCCGTCGCGGTGAGGGGTGGGGACACCAGTTGGCCCGTCGCGGTGAGGGGTGGGGACACCAGTTGGCCCGTCGCGGTGAGGGCCTTTTTTCCGTCGTAAATTCAACTATCCACCGTAGATTTATTAACGTGTTTCAAGATTCCCTGTTTTTCAGAATAGAAATCCACAGCACATGCTTCCATTTACTTATATAATCGACTATCATCTCCATCTTGCTGTATCTGTGTCCGTCCCATTACTTCCTATCTATTACTGAAGAAAAATTATTGAACTGAAATCAGAACGGGTATGCATGTAGTAGACGCAATGTATCATTATGGATACCAAAGGCGCCGGATCACTATAAAATACGCTATTTTTCCCATTATCAGATTTCTTCTTTTATGTGGCCGTGTTATCGGTAAATACGATACAGAATAAAAGTTCTGTATGTATTCATGGAAATTATTCAGATTATAATAGTACCACGGGTCAAATTAAAATATGTATTTTATTTCATAGATCCATAATTTTATCGCTTTTAACACGTTGACTCCGAAGTGGTACGTATGTGTACCACTTAGGTTAGGTTAGGTTCTGTAATTTTTTCAGATCCTTCTATTGACTATGCGTACAAAGTGAAGTTTTACACCAATCAGGCAATCGGAGGCAACGTGTTAAACCAGTAATTTCAACGGGTACTATCTAGGCCATGTTATCGAGAGATGAGATGCAGAATAGGTTCTGTATTTATTAATGAAAATTATTCATTTAAAACCCAATAATTCATCGTAAATCTTTAATGCATCTGTATTTAAAATAATTCCAAATTTTTCAAATCTAAATCTTGGAATTTCCACTGGAACTATCGGGTTTAATTAATAACCCTCGGACCTATTCTGCATGAATGCCATTCATTCGTATCCAGCATGCCCTCCTTTCACAGAGAGGTACTCTTGCACCTCTAAATAACCCACGAACTATATTCCACTGCCTTGTAGTTCACTAAACCCTACATCTATAATATTGTCATCTTGACTCTAAAGACCCCACTTAGCTTGATCTAAATAAACTAGGTAAAATTACAGTAGTACCATGGGCTACTAGAACAATTTTAACGTTGCCTCCGATTGCCTGTCCGGTGTAAATATTCACTGTGTACATATTATTACTAGAAGGCACTGTAAAATTTACAGAACCTAACCTAAGTGGCCCACATACGTACCACTTCGGAGTCAACGTGTTAAAATTGCCTGCGTTGTCTCACCGCAGCAGAAACAAATTTTGTTATTCTGGAGCTTGTGGTAACGAGTCTCGCTATTCCTTCGCCAGTTTCCTTTGGCTCGTTTAAACCAGACCCTTGATTTTTTTCTTTGTCGTCTGTCTCACGTTAATATTCCCACCAGTTGGCCCTTTCGTGCAATTGTTCCTACATTTTTTCGTGCATTAGTATTTCCTTTATACTTGACAGATCTTCCTGAAGTTCCGTGGAATTGGGCCCTTGGTATTGGAATACTTGACATGACAGCTCTAGCAGGGTCCACTTGGTGGGCGGTGTACAGATGGAAGAGGTTTGTATTCCCTCTGCCGGGGATGTTCTACAACGCAGCTACAAACCAAGTCACAATCCAAGACCCTAGTCCTCCTTACGACTTAGTGACTGCGCAGGAACCATATGCAGGTCAGAATCTTACAGAAAACTCGCCCGAAACATTCCCTTTGTTGAGTCTTGGAAATTCACCAGGAAGAGATGTTGTGGATAGTCCCCAGAATGTTCAGCTTGACATCGAACATGGGCTCAAGAACTTATATTTTTCGGCTGAAGATGGTGAGATGCCGCCAAATTACGAGACGGCAGAAGCTCATGCTAGAGATGCAAAAAACCATCAGTTTTTCACTGTTCAGAATGAAGCAAGAAAATTGAACTCCAGCGTCGTCGTTGATGGCTCAGAAAAAGAAAACGAAGAGCCAATTTCACCACGTGTAAATAATCGCAGACAACGCACCAGTTCTCCTTCCTTTTCAAATGAAGACTAGGGTTTTGTTTGGTTTTTGACGGTCTGTCTGCACGACTCAAAGCTAATAGAATGTTATGAAAGGCTGTCGAAAGATTTTGTCAATTAGTTTCAAACTATGGGTGTGCCTGTCGGCTAAATCGACATGTTCCATACATAAGAATTGAAAATAAAGGCAGCTCCACACTTCGTGGATCACCCAGCTCGTTCTTGTGGTCAAGGATAATGCGTAGATTTGTGCTAAACGTAGGGAGGAAAAAGTTAACTTCTAGGCTGGTTGTAAATCTAAAACTTTTACGTGGTTGTAAAAACTTAAAATTTTTTACACCTTGACAGTTTTATATCAACATTCGAAATCTGTGACGAAATTCTTAATTTTTCGAAATCTTCATTAAATTTTATTGCACGGAGAAGTTTTACTGAAGCAAGGGCTCAACCATCTTAATCATTTAATGATATGAATTTCTCGAACTTTTTAAAAATGTGCTTAAAAATTTAATACATAATGAGCCATATGCAAAAATTTCATCACCCCTGAGTACATTCTTTGAATACGAATTAGAATGCACGAATTGATTTTAATACAGTACAATATTGTACAGTACTAGGTAGTGTAATATAAAATAGTACAGTACTAGGTAGTGTAATATAAAATAGTACAGTACTAGGTAGTGTAATATAAAATAGTACAGTACTAGGTAGTGTAATATAAAATAGTACAGTACTAGGTAGTGTAATATAAAATAGTACAGTACTAGGTAGTGTAATATAATATAGTACAGTACTAGATTGTGTAATATAATATAGTATAGTACTAGATAGTGCAATATAATCCACTACATAAAGCTATACAGTGGACAACATGACTTCGTAGCTCCTGAAGATCTCATCAAAGAAAGTGAACAATTCTCTCGCCCAGAACCCTGAAGGAGGATTTCCATCTCTTGTATTCGTCATTTTCCCTCTTGCGTGGCGATGTCTCTATTCCTCGTTGGGCGGACCTCGTATCTGCACTCGCAAATATATTTTTCGGGAATCTCACATTTCCTCAGGGAGGTACGCTGGTACATCGAGCGTACCTTGGGGACTTCGCACTCCTCGGGAAATTCCTGGCAACAATTTTAGCTTAAGTCTTCGTCTACTGACTGTAACTGTCGGTGCGTTAGTGTTCAATGAGTGTTCAGTGTTCACGGCGAGCTAAATTGCATGGCGTAGGTGAACACTATCGAAAGATACTACTGATAGCCAAAGCGTTCATTATTTATCGCAAATTCATTTTTGTTGAGCGGCGTTTGAAATTCCGTGGCAACTATCAATACAGGGCGTTTCAAAAAATGTACTCACCCTTTAACCGTTTCTAACATGCTGTCTTCTTTGTGTTGCAGGTGTGAGGTTCGAACCTTTGCGAACATGATTAAATGTGATTAAAGAATCATGTTCGCAAAGGTTTGAACCTCACACCTGCAACACAAAGAAGACAGCATGTTAGAAACGGTTAAAGGGCGAGTACATTTTTTTGAGACACCCTGTATACAGTGTTCAAATTTGTCAAACATTTTGAACGGTAGAATCGTGAAATTATCCATTTATTTCAAAGTTTTTCTTCTCAAACGTCTAATGGGCGTTCATTGGTGACTTTCAAGAGCTCTTAAATGATTAGTTCTACGACCACTTTGGAATATTTTGCAATGTTTCTGAATTAATCTTGCTCAATTCAACATCCTTACTTCGTAGGGTTTAATCGAATTGGAACAACTTCATACGGAGGGCCAGCGCCTGCTCGGCCGTGGCTTAGATTTTAGTCTGGGCCCATCAGTATGCCTACGAAATATTTCACCCGAGATGACCTTATGAACCTACTGTAGCAAATTATGCTTTTAGAAAACGCTCAATCTTCATCACAAAGTCAACTGGCGTATCGTGAAACGTACTACGAGCACGAGTATTACCTTCTTTACATTTTTAACTTTGCAGTTCATGGTCTAGTACTTCCCCCTATTAAGTTGTATTGTTAAATACTCGTGATACGTTTTGAAAACTGAGGTAGTGAAACGTGAGATGAAATGCATGCACTTCACAGATAAGTTTACGCACCTTGCTTTCAGCATCTCAGAATCAGGTTCTACTGCCTAGGTCACTAGTTACTTGCTCTTTATGCTAGCGTTCAAATTTGTGCCTCCAGTTAAGCTTTTCCATAACGCCTCGCAAGAAGCATTGCTAGTTTTAAAAGTCGCATTGTGTGTAACTCTTGGGTATTATGCAAACTAGTTAAAATATGGAGGGTTTAGCTAGCACTGTAACAATACATTTTGTACTGAAGTTCTTTTTATTGAAGGTAGCTCGAGCCAGTACCCCTCAAGGAAAAGTGTGACGGTCTCTTGGCTCTTATTATTCCGCGCTGGAGTTAGGACCCTCAAATTAGCATCACTAGTTACGGGCTTCTATTGAGAGCTTTGTGTAACATTAAAAGCCATCTTGAATTTCATTTTATTTTTCTAGCAGAGGTAAGCTGTATTAACGTTAGCATGCTGTGGAAGAATTTCTCTAAGTTAACTTTTTCTCGAAGAGTGTTTAACCTGTTAAGCGTTATTTACGTCATATGATGTTTGTAGGAGTTGCATTGTACCGGCAACTTACACCATATGATGTAGATGCGCGACGGTACCACAGCGGCGTTAACATCATATGATATGTTTAGTTCAATTAGCGTTGTTATTACTGTCATATTACAATTGTAATATGACAATAGTATTATTATTGTCGAGTGAGCGGTGACCGTTAACAGGTTAAAAGCAGAGATTGAGTTGGCTTTATATTCGGCAGGCACAACTCTTCCTGTGCCATTGGGGTAAATATTCACGTAGCTTCATTCTTACCGGAAATCAAACTTGAAGTGCGCGCATGCGGCTGTTCCCTCGAGTACTGGAAGCTTTGGTCATTCTGGAAACAACTCCTGCACTCGTCAGAAAATTGTTTTAATAAGCTTCAATTGACAGTAAAAATTTATGAGTTTCCTAACTAGTTTTAAAATTGTTTGTAGATGTAGGCAGATGTGTTTAGTAATTGGGTAGGCTCTTTCCTTTCATTTTATGATAAAAATTAGTTTACCTTGCCGCGTTCTTCCTAATTGTCATTCTTATATTCTTTAATTTTTCGTTGCCGCAAGGCAAGCTCATCTACTGTTGAAATGCTCGTCTGAAAAGCAAATCATATTTTTCGTAACTAGTGCCAACTAGTGCTAGTAAAACTTGTCCCATATCGTCTCAAATAGAAGGTCTCAGCCACAGTCTTGCAGACGATCTTCTTTTAATATTGACTTCCGGGGTCCAAAAATCGCTGCATCGGGATGGTGATATTCAGATTCATGAAGGAATGAAGAAATCTAGAACTATTTTAAACCTTTTAAAAAATTTTTTCCCCACAAGGTTCATACTAGTAAATGATTTTAAAGTCTGCTAGGTTTACTGATTTTACTAAATTTATTCACTACGTTAGCGCTTAAAAACACTAGCATGGCAGACCCTGAGGCGCAGCCACAGCAGCAACAACAGCAGCAGCAGCAGCATCCATGGAAAAACATGAAAAAAGAAATTTTCGTCATCGGGACGGCAATCGCATTCTGTCTAGTAAGCCTGGCCGGCTTGATCTTCATCGTGGTGGATGCCAATAAAAGTGAAGGTGCGTATATTAATTTATTTAAACGGACGGAAAAACACTTGGATGACATATTCTGTATGTAAAAAGTAATTGGCGCCGAGGCTTGTGTTAAAATCTTGCTTAACATGACTATTGTACAATTGCTCCTAATTCCAGTAGCTGGAGTAATCTCTTTAAATATGTACAATACAATGGAGACGAATCTCTTGAAATTATAAAACCTATTCTTAGTCAACAGGAAATGGACATCAGTTTTCTTTTGTTACACAGTAACTTAAATGTTGGCAATTGTTTGCCATCTCGACTCTTCCACGCATGAAACTCCATTTGTTTTGTTTCCTTTCAGTGCACAACAACGTGTATCTACTCTAGCTAAATTTTGAAGCATTTAACTCCGGCCATGTACGTTTGAAAGAAATCCTGGTTTCTGTAAAATTCCTCTCATGGTTAAGAGGAGCATCTTGGTGAGAATGGTGAAAACTTTATATTCGGTTTTTCAGTCGATTCTTATGAGGGTAAAAAAGTGGCACATCGTTTCTAGATATTGATTTTCTCTTGCCAAAACAATATTTACATTTGTTCTAGCATGAAAACTAAGATCATTTGGGTCGAGAATGCAAAAATACCTAATTTACTCCTGAAATCTCCATTATTTCGAAAAAATAAGAAATAGTACCCGAATAAAATGTTCTAAATCTAATTTTACCCACTATGTTGCGCTTAGTTTCATCGTACCATGCATTTAACGTTTGTTGCGATTGCCTGATTGGTGTGAAACTTCACTTTGTACGCATAGTCACTAGAATGATCTGAAAAAATTACAGAACCTAACCTAAGTGACCCACCGGTGGGTCGCATCGCAACAAACGTGTTAATCTTCTCTCTGATGCCCCACTTCTCCCTATCGCTCCGGGGTGAAAAAAGTAAATTGTTGAACTTGAGGCTTTGTTTTGTAAATTACGCATAATGTTCACCTCTGCATGAAAGATTCATTAATTAAACATCACTCTCTCTTCGATCTAATCAGAATTGTGCGATCAGTAGGTTGAGGAACTATTTTAGCCAGAAAACTTATGAAAATCCGGCGGCGTTTTTGTTGCATAACAATTTAACAGAAAGCAGTCATTTGGGCAGGCGAAGAACAGCTAACCGGAGGACAGCTAGAATTATTGACGTGGATGCTGTTGCTGTGTCTGCTTGTAGCATCGGCGACAGCTGCTGACCAATACGAGGCCATAAAAAAGCGTCGAGCTTCTGGATCTACGACGACACCAGGATCAGCTGTGATCTCAGGATCAGTTACGGCTCCTGGATCCCCCGTGCCTCAAAATGATGATCCTCCAGCATATGAAGAGTCTTTAATGATGCCTGCTATCGCTCTTCGCTCCATAGAAACTCCTCCTCCGTCTTACGAAGCAATCGAAGAAGCCCAATTCGGCGGTCCACTTGAAACGCTGGATGACCGCACTGATGGGGCAAATGAAGTGACCGGGGCTTCTCTAGGCGATTTAAACGTCTCTGATTCTATAACGCATGAATCCGAAAGCGAATCCAGTCAACATCTTGATCCAAATGCAGTTTCTGAAAAAACTCTTCCTTTAGGAGAACAAGCGGAAACTGAAGGTAAGGAAATAAAGGGTCCTAACCAGACAGATGAAAGTTTAGGTTCGTCAAGCGCTGCCCAATCAAGTCCCTCGGAGTCAAAATGCAAAACAAAAGACGGAAGACTAGGTAAAGACGTCACTGTTCCAGAGGGAAGGCCTCGACAAACCAACACAGAGTCCCATTCTGACGAAAATGGAAGTTCAGAAAGTGTAGCTGATGAAGCCGTCGGTGAATAAGTCGCAAGTTTACTCGGTTCGATAAATTTTCGAACATTTTTCTCTTTCCTCGGTGCTGGTGCCAATCTTCAACATAATGTAAATTTAGGATGATTCTAGAGTTCATTATACTTGGTCTAAGAATAAAAATATTATCGATTACCTAAAGATATTTTTAAACTTTTCCATCAATTGAGATTATTTTTCATCATCCAAAACTTTGTGAAATTTGATGTCGCGAAAGATCGAAGCCCCAGGGGGGAGTAACTGTGAAAGGCTTATCTTGGTGATAATTTCACCAGCCCCGGCCGCCCTGAGTTGTATTATACCTCTAAGAACTTGCATACACCGCTCGGTTATGCGTCGAGGTATAATATGAAATGCCTAAACATATAAAATCTGTTCCTCTGAGAAATTCAAACCAGGATTTTGAAGACTTGATCTAGGTTTCCGAAAAGTAGCTTCAAAACTCGGATTTCTGCATCAAATTTCAAACTGATCAGTTAGCGCTAACAGTCGGAAACGCATGTTGTATGTATGTACATTCTTCTCTGGTCGTTTGGAATATTGATTGTTCTGTTACTAATCCCAGTTGAATCACGTGCTAGAGGTCTGTGGTCTACGGCAGGTGATCAGGTTCCACAATGGCTTCTTGAACTTCTCCGTCGTAATGCTCAAAGGAAAAGTCTTCTCAATAGATCGCCTAAAAACTCGACGCTCCAGATTTTCCCCTTACGATTCACCGCAGCTGAATGGCAAGACTGGAGGTGGGAAGTCGCTGTTTCGTAAATATCATTTCTACCATAGTGATTCTGTATTTCAAAGTCAAATGATAAAGATGTTCTGAGTATAACGGTTTGCATATAGTTCAGAATTACTGGTTCAGAGACGCATTTTTTCATTAAAAAATGAAAGGTCTCCGCGGCGTAGTTTGTCTATAGAGCAAATTTTTCTCACTGAATTTTTCTATCTCTCATATGCACTTCCAAGAATGATACAAAGACAAAATAATTTTTGTGTATTGTAGTGGCTTGTGCGCTTTTTAGAAAATGCGTGCGTTTTTTAATCATAGATTGCACTCCATAGTACATTTAAATTCAATTTTGTTTGTGTGTGTATATATATATTTAAAGTTAACTTCGTGACATTGGTTAAAATCGCCTCTATGCAAACCTGTTACTAGTAAGAATCTTTTTTTTTTAGAACTGAATTTCTAATGTACAGCTAGGCATCCTAAAATGAGTATAAAATTGGTATCTTAGACGAAAATGTTCAGAAGAGGCGAAAACCATTTGCTAAATTTTTAAATAAATTCTACTGTGGCCGAGGAGAAAATATCAGGGACGTTATCGGCTTCATAATTCCATGTACGATGTGTAATACGGCACACGTCTATGGAGCTACGAAAAAACACATTTACGTCCAAATCTAATGTTTGCTTTATTTTGAAAATTACGTGAAAGGAAGAATTTCTTTTAGCAATCATGGGTAATGTGTCAACCTGCTTTTGCAAGCTCTGAATTGAAAAGATGCTGGGTATTCAACTTCGTGAAACTCTGTACATTACCGACTAAAGTGGTTTTATCTTGCATTTCGAAATCCATGATAGAAAAATTTTACTTCCAAAATTTAATCACTAATAAAGTATTCTTATTGCCACAAAGTTTTAGACAGTTAAAATTCCGAACATGATAAAAGAACACAACTGAAAGTTTTGGTCACAAAACGGGGCTAAGGGATATAATTTTTCACCTGAAAACATACAAAATTATGCTAGGACTCCTATTCTTGGCAGTGGTGGCCGTCGTATTGTACTTGCTTGTACAAATTATATTGTCATCCAGAAAGTGTCCTAAATTTAAATCGCCCTTTATGGGAATAAAATTACGTATTCAACAACAAATACTAAAAATACTGTTACATCTTCAAATTATTCATTGCATAAGATGATAGTTAGTGGGCTAACTCAACTACGACACGTTATCTTGATTACCATCTTCAACAGCAAAGGACAAAAATGTCATGGTTACGTGGCAGCTCCGTTTCTGTTTTACTGTACGGGTTCTATCATTCATTTTGAACTTCTCAAAACGTAAACACGACGACGATGAACCTTCGTTGCCTAACCCTACTGTTCTATCCACATAGTCGGGCAACAGGTGCTAGAAGTTCAGAAAGCCGCTGCGAAGAGGGAATAGAAACGTTTGTTATTAATCCTAGAATTTCAAAAAGAACAGACTTGGGTTCAGAAAGCAGCTTTTTCAGTGAAGGTAGTAAAATAAGTAGTCGAGGCAAAGACGTCCTGTCCAATGTGAAAGAAACCAAACCAAGCTCCCAAAAAGTAACGAACCACTTTCTTGAGGGCATTGAAGCAGACCGTGAGTCCTTAGACTCGGCAGATGGAAGTTCAGGCTTGAGAAAGAGCTAAAGCTCAAGAATCTTGCAAAATCCGATGCTAGCGTTTCAATACAACGTAAAATCTCTGATAAAACATCGGCTAATGAATCTGAAGCCTCGCCGAGTGAAGAGGCCTGTCGGGGAATTCCTTCAAAGGCCTCTGAAACTTCTTCAGTCTCCTAATCGAAGAATTCTGCCTTCTCAAAGCGAAACCCTTCTGAGTAAGAATGACTTCTGATGATCTGGAATTATATCTACTCAAAAATCCGGAACAGGAAAATAAATAGTGAAACACAGATCTGATCCATTCACGAAGAAACGAGTCTATAAGTAAATCTGTCATGGAAGATCGACCAAAAAATTGGTGCATGTAAGAAGAAGTTTCTTTTTCAACTGAAAGTTGTATGCACTAAATTTTCTTATTTTTAAGCACCAAATACTTCTGAGAAGTAAAGTTACAGCACTAGCTTTCTTCAGCGGTATGTCCTTACTAATTTTTAATCGTCATTGTATTAATAGACTTGACGATGCCTGGCGGTGCATATCCTCATCAAATGTGATTAATACACTTATGGCCTCCATAAAGTTTCTGCTTCTGTTTAAAGCCGTAGACAAGTGATAAAACAGTGGTTGTCGTTTGAGACAGGAACCAATCTTTCGTGAAATTTTCTTTCCTTTCACCCGAATCTTCTCGAGCTACTTCATTGTGGTGCATGAAATATTAAAATACTGGAGACTGGTGGTAATCCTCAAGTATGTCGGCAGACCACTGTGTACTCTTACTGTTCTGAAGAAAAATGTGCTCGTACAGAATTAGGATTAATTTTTGAGATGTTACGTTTATTAAACTCGAGAGCATAATATTCACCCTCAAAGATCCTCTCCCTTGGAAGCCTTGGCCCATCACTTGTATAACCTTCTGAAGATCAGATTCAAGACTGGCATTAGATCTCCTTCACTCTAAATCCAAGATCATCTCGCGTGTGTGGTATTCTGACCGTGAGTCGTATTCATTAGAAAATAAGAATTATTCTCGAGCACTTTTATTGGACTAGTTATTCACTTCATTGTTGGATCAAACGCAGTCTCCGATTACTCTCCTTCATTCAATGGCAACAGATGAGATGTTTGTCGCAGATTTTTCGATTTTCGTATACTCGATTCCTCGGACTGCAGAGTGGCATTCCTCATGAAAACGACTGATAAAGTTAGACAGAAATTCGTGCAAGCATAACGAAACGAAAGCAATAGCACTACATTGCTTCGTCCTGCGTGCATTTTTTTTTGTAACTATCAGGTTGGTGCAAAAGTTTTTGCCTATTTGTAAACTCTATTTTGAGGATGAAAAGTTATTTTTGAAGAACTTATCCATAACAATAATATCCTTGGACTTCAATGACCCGATTCTATCTGTCAACGAGTTCACATATGCCTCGTTTGTAAAATTCTTTAGGTTTTGATGTGAAATATGAATCTCGTTTTTAATCTCTTCCCGTGATGTCAACCCAAGACCATTTAAATGGTTCTGTAATTCTCGAAATAAGTGATAATCAGAACGGGCGAGGTCGGGAGAATATGCTGGATGGGGTAAAACCTCCCAATCAAGTTGCAATCAAAACAAAGATTCGCAACAAACACGTTGGCACAGGTTCTTAGGAGCCAGTTCATGCGGAACCAATTTTCCGAATACTGAAACCTTTTCCATTCGTTTCAGTTGGCACACCACGGTTGTATGGGTTACATAAAATAGGTTAGCCAGTTCCCTCGAGGTTACTATCGAATTTTCAGTAACAGCGGCTTCCAACAACTTCAAATCAAGCTTTTTTCTTTTTGGATGACCACCTTGATCTAACCTCGTCTTTCAAGTTAAAATTTCCTTTACGAAAACCGGAAAATCGCCATCTGCAAGTTCTTTCACAGCATCGTTTCCATATGCACTTTGAACGTTTTGTGCTGCAGCACTTGCACTGAAACCTATGAAACTCGTCAAGCATGTTTGTTCTTTAGTTGGGTTGAACATAAGTGCAAATAATGCAGCAAAATATGAATGATTCCTTAATTGTCTGAAAGCAATATTTAAATTACTCGTATTATAAATCGGCAATAGAAATAGACGTATCAACTAAAATTATTTTGAATTTTTCTTCAAAATCGGCAATAACTTTTGCACCAATCTGATACCTTCTCTCGAATCCAAAAATTGACTTATCCGAGAAGTTAATGGTAAACTTTTCAGCTAAAGTATCCTGAATTCTACAGATTATAAGTAAAATCTACCCGAAGACTTTAGATTACAAAAAAACGTACAAAGCTTTAGACATGTCTCGTCACCGAAAGCACAAACCGTCATGGATAGGGTAGTTACTGTTCCGTAGGCTTTAAAATTAAAATCTAAAGCTAGTCTTTGAACGAATGTAGTTGTTGATCATGAAATTAATAGTGTTAGGTTTTCTTTTATTTGTAAGTATGGTACCAAATGTATAAGATTCAGTAACAAATTCAGTCTTGGGTTTTTCATCCAAGTTTTATCTAGGGCGAGTGACTTCTTGTTTCACCACTTTAATGGTTTACGTATGTCTCTAAAAAAATAATTTCGGGACTAGCGCTCCACGCTGGTTTTCCATAGTTCCTTGTCGTACAGAATCCATTGGCTCCTCTCGGCCAAATGTGTGCATTAGCCCCCATAGGGGAATGTGTCCATTAGTTCCTCTCGGGGGAATGTGTCGATTAGCTCCTCTCGGGGGGATGTGCTGATTCTCTTCAGTGCATCTTGGGGACTTGGTGAGCCTCGGAGGTAACCCTAGCTATCCACGTCTCGTCACCAGCTTCTGTTGAACGATGCTGACGTGTGCAATTATACAATACGGTATTTCTTCGTCACACTCTTAGAAATATCGATTTTTTTAAAATCAATTGTTATGTTTTTTCCATAATTGTACACTGATGCAAGTTTGAACTAAGTGTTTTTTCTGTTAGTAATACAGTTTTCCACCAATTGAATGCTACCCTGGAAAGAAGCTAGTTCAGTTATCACTAAATGTGTGGAAACTTCATGATCTGGCATCTAGGTATTTTTGACGAGATTCTAAATTGCAAGACTAATATTTCCCTGCTTCTGAAACTTGTTGAAGAAACTGCTTCTTAAAGTATTGGATTACCATAGTTCTGGCAGTTGCCTCACTTGTGCAAATCTTTACTCTGTACACATAATAATAAAAAGGCTCTGTAAAATTTAATACTAGTCTAGCCGACCCACCATTGGGCCTCTTCGCAGGGAATTTGTCTGTTCTCGTCAGCATAGATCTATAGCGTTTTTCATGCTCCTAATCGCAATACTGCCTACTTATGTTTGAGATGTTTGCATGACTAAAATGCCTGTGGTTAACGTATGCGCGTATGATTGAAATGTTTGAGGTGCATGTGCGTGATTGATGCCTGTACGTTAGACGGCGTGGGATTTCGGTAGCAGCCCAAGAGTGGACCAAACGGCTAATTTCTCTTGTAATCTAGTTTACTTATAAATACTATATCTTTGTAGCGTTGGCAGCGTTTTGAGTAGTAGGTTCAGTAAGGATGTCGTAGGTTCAGTAACGATGTCGTAGCTTCAGTAACGATGGCCGGAAGGATCTGCAACAGAATGAGCCAACACTCGTTCCTTCCTAGCATGTTCCTCCTCCTCCTTACTTCATGAAGATGCTGGACATAGGCCAGCACCATCCTACAGACCAATCATTTATTTCCTCGACGACTTAGCTAATGGGTTACAAAAGCTGCACGTTAGACTCAGCCTTCGACTTGGTGCGATCTAGTTTCTTAATGAGTGATAGGTTGCAGTGACGGTGGTCTTTTTAACTCGGAATAATTTCACAAATCAATAGTCACCGGAATAGATACTTCATACGGAAGCTAAATCTTAACGGAAAACTTGTGGCCGTTGAAAACGTGCAAATTTAATTGGCCTTCGTACTTGCAGAATGTTAACATTTTACTGAGCAAAGACATAGTCGCAATTATGATTAGCAGCGTAAAACAGCTCCTCAAAGGCCTCTTTGCCATATACTTCATTGGTGCCCTAATACTGATGGCGATGCACAGTAGAGGAGCAGTCGTCGAGAAAGATGGTGAGGTGTTATCCTGGGGGTGGGGATGGGAGGTGTTATCCTGGGGATGGGTTATCCTGGGGATGGGGATGGGTTATCCTGGGGATGGGGATGGGTTATCCTGGGGATGGGGATGGGTTATCCTGGGGATGGGGAGGGATTATCCTGGGGATGGGGAGGGATTATCCTGGGGATGGGGAGGGATTATCCTGGGTAGTGATATGGTGAGATCGGCTCCTGGAGATAGAGATCTCCAGTGGGTGTGACGCTTCAACAAATCTTAATGGTCTGATTGTAACTTATTCCTCGAACAAAATTACCTAAAAAGAGTATAATTGATGGACTAACAGTATTAGACACTTGAGCTTCAGTTGACATGGGCTTAAACTTGTGCAGCTAAAATTGTAAGTACGGAAAGTGATCC
Organism: Trinorchestia longiramus; assembly: GCA_006783055.1. Lineage (NCBI taxonomy): Eukaryota > Metazoa > Arthropoda > Malacostraca > Amphipoda > Talitridae > Trinorchestia > Trinorchestia longiramus. The sequence continues at coordinate 72,239 of VCRD01002727.1, forward strand.
ATTTCAGCAGTTAAAATAATAAACGGTAACGCATTCTTGGTTGCCTTGATACGGACAACTGATGAACATTTGTTATACGTGAAATGTACAAACAATGCAAAATAAGAAATTGATTTCCTTGAGCTTTGGTCAGACCTAAGCTGGATAGTAATGAGATCTCATTTATTAAGAAAATACTCCATTGATAGTGGTTTTTTTTGAGAATTTTACTGAAGTGAATGTTGTACAAAGCTCGTGATGAACCACGGTAAATTTTTTACAAACTTGTGTGCCAATTTGATATTCAACTCAAGATGCTATGTACATATTCAAATTTTATTTTAAAAAGATTTTAGAAATTTCAGATCAAACTTCGTCCTTACTGCAGGAGACGAAATGGGACTCACTCTCCCCGCCCACGCTGTTCTGATCACCGTCGTGTTCTTGACCGTGTTTTTAAGTGCAGACTTCCTACTCACAAAATACTATGACGACAACCAACATTCCGTACAAGAAACAAATGGTACACCTGATAGCACGCAAAATGTCGTCCCACCACGACCGTTCAGGCACGTCCCACCTCCTTCGTACGACCAAGTGACGGCCATAGATGCTAGCATAGACGATCCTACGCTTCCTACTTTCGCAGAGGCGTGCCGACGAGCTTCTGACCATGACGCCGAGCTGATGTTGACCAAGGAAAATATCCAAAGAACAAAGTCAGCATCAGCTGAAATGTTTCACTTGAGTAAGCCGTCGAATTCTGCCTCGGAGAAATCCCGTAGGATCGCAAAGCTTAGCGATGACCCGGAGACCTCCTTGAGACGTTGGGCAGCTAACTCTTTCCAAAAACAAAACTCGCGACCGTCTTGGGCAACGCTGTCTAACGCTTGTATCAGGTATGAGGATGTGGAGCTACGACCGTTATTAACACTTGCAAGTACGAAAGCCTCCCGGAATCATCCTGCTTCTCCAACCATCAGTCATTCCAGTAAAACTTGTTCACTGTTTGAATTGCCGGCAGGAGTTGCTTCAGCTGATGAAGCTTCTGCGTCTCGTATTTATTGTCTATCAGTTCTATCAGCTCCCAATGTTACTGGCGGACATTTAGAAGTTCAGTCTCCTTCGCAGGGACAAAGAGATCTTGAGATTGCAGCCTCTAGAGCTGATGATTCTGCTCAATTAGCACGTGTTGACACTGTAGGAGCAGCTCCTCTCCATTATACTTCTTTTGCTGCAGGCGCAACTCTTCTGTCAACTCCGATGTGCTCGAATATTAACTTGAGAAAATCCAATGTTTGAAAAAATCAAAGTGAACACAAATCCCTCAAAGTAAAATAATATGAAAATCTTCTTTTAAAAATGTTTATTTCTTTTCTTCTTAAAGTGTTTTAGCAGACCTGTTAGATTGACTTTTTTGATTTTATTGCTGAAAAGCAAGACCCGACATTGCCTTAATGTTTGGTAATAAACTTAAATCATTCATTGTTTTTCAGGCCTCAACTTTTTTCACATGCAGTACTGTATAACTACAGCATTTCGAAGAGCCTGGAAATAATAGGCGACAGCGTTCCGAAAAAATCTTACGAGGAATAATTCGCGAGTTGAAGCAGTTTCATTTTGTCTGGTCAAGGGATATCGGTAAATTCTACTCTATGGCTATTACAGAGCAGGTACCTAGATGACGTCTCTCTCTCTGCCAGTAAGGTTTTTGCAACTCCTACAGCTGCTACGGCAGTTATGATACCAGCTCCGTGAGACTGAAGGGTAGAATCGAAAAAGAGAAACTAAATTGTTTCAGCGATTCGGTGAACTCGCTATGAATTGGAAAACTTGGCAAAAAATTTCATACGTTCGAGAGTTACAAAGCTTGAAGCCAATGTCGTGAGATGTTATTGATTAATTAACAGGCCAGCTGATTAGTGCTGACAATCCGCTATTTTGAAGTGGAATTTGGGTGCCTCCAAAGAGCGGTTCTTCACAAATGGTGGCTGTATGGGGTAGATTTATTAATTTTGCTGAAATTGGATAAATCCTAACTTGTTAAATGTCACAAATAATGAAACTAGTAAAGCTCCAGTAGAAACTTACGTGCAAATTCAGGAGCCTGCATCCATACGATTATATTCTTTGGTAGTCCACTTCGTGGCTTTATTAAGTAGTTCTGTATGTGAATCATGCAGTGTACCTTCGGTCAGATAAAATAACGATGTCAGGAAACAAAATAAATTTATGCTTGGCTAATGTCAAACATTCTAATTGAAACGAACTGAAATCGATGATACGCTTGCTAATTCACGGGTCTAATTATGTTAGAATTTGTGAGAAGGTTTTCAGTTGAAATTATTTTCCAACAAGTTTTTTTCAAGTTTTGCAAAGACGACAATGAGTCTCTAATTGTGAAAAAATTCATGAAAACAAATTTTTAGTTTTTATTGTGAACTTACGCTCTAGAAATAGCTTTGTTAGCTCACCTCACTAAAAAAAATTAGCCATGCGTCGAAATAATTTCTGAGAGAGACGTAAACGTTCGACGACAGCTGAAGATCAGTGAGGAAAGAAACTAATTTAAAACGGCTTACTTTATGCAGAATATTTGCGGTGTGGCTGTTAAATTAAAGATGTAATTAACTCCGGAAACTTGGTTCGCCTCTCCTTCCAGTTCTATAATTGGATCCGCATCCTGGCACACTCGGTAGCCTGAGTGAATTTAGTTGACGGTAATACAACCAGTATTTAACTATTTATGCGTCCAAATCCATGTGAGAATGAAGTCTACGATAAATGCAACCGGTATTTAACTATTTTTTTACGCTAAAATTATTGTTTTTGAGAATTTAGTCTACGGATAATGCAACCAGTATTCAACTATCTTTTTTGCCTAAATTTATTTTGATTGTTGTTGATTTAGACGTTTTTTTAGGTTTATGTGCTCCTACCTCTTTTAACCTTCCTCTACCTAAAACCTCTCATAATACACGGAGTACTAAAATGGGGTCATATTTGACCCCAATCGTTTTTTTGTATTTTAACCATGTTGTTAAGGTTCTGCATAGAATGAATGAATAAAAACTATATTCTAGAGACTTTAAAGCTTTATTTTCAAATATTCATCAACTAAAATCCATATTTATGGAAAGAAAAACAAAATTTAATAAAAGAAAAACTGATGGGTACAAATAATTAAACATTACAGTTTACACAATTT
>VCRD01002728.1:14276-69884 GCA_006783055.1 Trinorchestia longiramus
TGGTCAAACTCTAAGCTTCATTTCAAGTACAAAACTCTAAAAACTATGACTAAAAAGAAACCTCAGCGTTTTACGTCAATTAAAATTTTCTTAATGGTCGGTACAAAGAATATTAGCTATATAAATTCTACAAACTAAAAGTTATATGTTTTCATCACAAGACCACATCAATTTGAAACGCGGTGAGCCTTACACTATAGTTACCTGGTGTCACAGGATCGATACCACCAAGCACCTCTATGGTTCCTAGCACAGTTCTGTTCAGCCCAAGCATCACTGTCCGAGTCGATGGTGCTCCAGCGCTGGCCAACGTGGTAACTCAGCGAATCTCCTTAAACAAAACAAAAATGCAACACAACGTTTATTATTTTTTTCTGTTTTTTCCTTTAGATCAATTTTTGCAGTGTATCAGTGTATACATATAGTCTTGTTCGGTTGAAAGGAAGAGAGTGTATGGATCATAAAGATGATAACTAGAGGTTACGAATGACTCACATAGTTGTTCTCCAGCTTATGGTAGACAAAATTTCTGATGTTTGAACGGTTTTCTCATTACTAAGCACTAATGTTCATTGCAATGATGACTCTAGCAGTGCCTGTTCTGTACCTGCGTCTCCTGAGTAGTGGCCAAGGAGCTTGAGGGCGTAACCTTCCTCTTCGCTGCCGATGGCGAAGGCAGAGTAACGAGCGAGGGCAACCTCTTGGTTGAAGTCTTCTAGTTGGATGCGTAGTTCAGTTACCTAATTTACAAAACGCAAAATAAATTGAGAAAATGAATGAGGAAAATTGTCACGATTTTCAGGATAATATCATTGACCCTCGTAGCAAAATGACCGGTGTGGTTGTACATTTTCATGTGATATAACATATGAGCACTAGGTTTCTTTACAACATAAGTCTTATTAAGTTTGCAAAGTATTTTAACTCTCTTACATGTTGTGTTGTTAGCAGATGGATATTGTCGTTGCCGAGCCAGAATTCTCCCGCAAGATTTCCAAAACCGTATTTGTAGTCCATCCATTCTCTCAAGAAGTCCACAGATCCGTCAGAGCGTCGTTGGAGCACCTGCCAATAAGACTCATTAATAATTCCTATTCGACTCACATGATATTTGTTTCTCGGTAAGTTCCTCAATTAAATATATCCAATCGATGCACAGAAAACTAAGTCAGCTGCAATGAGTTAAAAGCATTGAGTAAAGGTTACTCAAATAAATGTCCTGCTCTCTTCAGCTGTCAAGTCATATTTTAAGATAATTTGTTTATTTGTAAATTGAAATTAATATTTCATTATAGAGAATTTTAAGCTTGCACCTTAATTGTAAATGAGAATATAGCCATCACTGAATATGGATCTCTGGAGTAGAATTCATTTCTCACAGTCTTACAAAATATTTATGGCAGAAAATAAGAGAAAAACCAGGTGCCAGAAGATATCAAAATACAAGATAAAAACATGTAGTTGGTGCTAAAGGGCAACGACCAACTGACTGTCCATCCTCCTCCTTCGGTCTCCAGGTCGCAGTAGGCGAAGAAGGGCGTGAGAGAGTCACGGGGTTGTATGCGGTATACCCCAGACGTGGCAGCCTGTGTCGACGACTTCTTAGCTCTCTCCTGCACCTCATAGCAGTCAACTGGTTCCCCTGTATCGTGCCGTAACATCAATGAATGAACTATGCACATTGTGCGTCGAACTAGAAGCATCAAACACCTAAAAGTATTCTAGTTCATAGCTACAAAACTCCACGAAGATGATGACTGAATAAGGATTTGATGAGAAAAGAATAATCATTCGGTTAGGAAGCGGTTGGTAATTTCTTTCACTACGACAAATGAAAAAATAGCAACGAGTATGCACAACATATATAAATTTATATTCTTCATATCAATAATCAAAAATATCTGTTCATTTTGTCAGTTCCAAAAGCAGAGAAAACCACTTCTATAAAATTCTTCTAATTTAACACCGAAACATTACTGAGTTGCTGCTGGTTCCTCGGGCTGAAGAAGGATGGCACGACCAGAGGCACTTGCGCTTGTCTACTCCGCAGGTCCGCCAGGCTGCGTCTCAGGAGCTGCTTTGATACAGCGCTCTCGCTGAGCCGATCTATAGAGCTAGAAATCGGTAAAACTTGTAAACTCACGGAAACTGTTCCTTGAGCAAAAATTAAATATACGTATTCAATAATTTTGAAAGAAATGGAGTGCTACGGATGAACATCATGGAATGTTTATTAGAATGAAAGGACAAAAAGTGTGACGATACTTATAAAACCTACGTTTTTCTCTCTGAAGTCACTTCTGCTAGACTGGGCATAAGAGCTTTCTGATACGGAAAGATTATTACATGGTATGGGAGAGTATGAACATGTTATAGGAGGGATAATACCATATGGATATGGTGTTGTAGGGCATGAACATGATACAGGATGATATGAACACGGTATACGTGTTCACACGAACATACTTTGATATGTTGCTCCAGAGGGTGGCATTTTGGGACAATAGGTCAAGTTGCCGTGCCATTTGGAGGTTGATGTTACGCACGCCATAAACAGCAGCCACCACCGACTTCAGGAGTACCGCCTGTCCTCCATCAGCGCCTCCGTCAGTAGGCGTTGATGTCGCTGAGTCTGCCACAGCCAATAAGGCCTCACACTAACGTGCATGCACGACAAGTGCAGGAGCAAAGTAGAAACACAACTACAGGGTGTCTCAAAAAAATGTACTCACCCTTTAACCGTTGCTAACATGCTGTCTTCTTTGTGTTGCAGGTGTGAGGTTCGAACCTTTGCGAACATGATTAAATGTGATTAAAGAATCATGTTCGCAAAGGTTCGAACCTCACACCTGCAACACAAAGAAGACAGCATGTTAGCAACGGTTAAAGGGTGAGTACATTTTTTTGAGACACCCTGTATAAAGGTATAAGTGGAAAAATAATGGATAGGAGATCTTGTTGCGAGAGGAGAGTAAGATAGTCACTTGAAATCTAAGCGTACTCAAATTTTAGAAAGGAAAACTTATAAGACTGTAAGCATATATATTAAAACACAATTTCCCTTGACAATACAGACAAAGTATGAGTCTAGGATTAAAAATTTTGCTGTAATATTTTTTACAAAAATATTGTAACATTAGAAGAGTTCTATGTCTAGTGCTTACCATAAGATCTACAAAATGATTAGGGAAGTTCTAACTATAGAAGAAAATTCGTTTAAACAAATTGTGCTATGAATATCTTTTTTCATTTATTATTTACACGAGTAAATTTGTCTGCGGGTTCTTATGCAGAGATTGAAACGTGTCTATCATTTTAGTAATTTGGGCACTGCGTACGAGTTTTTCTTCTATTTATATTAAGTTCTAAATTTTAATGCATGAGTAACGTACACGTAGTAGGTCTTAGATAAAAATTGTGTTATGCATACGTTTGTTTCGTAGAGTGAGAGCCAAAGCAGTATCCTAAAATATGAAAGTCACTCTTACTATAAATTTACTCGATTTGAACGGTCTGGAAGCCTGACATAACATTAATGCGAAATTCATACACTGAAGAAAATGAAACGAGTGTCACTTACCAACCGCTCTCTGCGCTTCTAGAAACGCTTGAATTTTCGTGTTCTGGGTTGCGATTGACACCAAAGAAGACCTGAGCTCATCCAAACCATCTCGTATCTTCTCAAGCTCGAAGTCCGATGTCTGGAGTCGGTGTCTCACATTGGCTGACAGTTCGTTTATGGACGACTTTTGTTCTTCGCCCGACACCTCAAGACGCGTGATTCTGTGGTACATTTCCACGAGAGGTAGCTATAAATTGAAAAAAAGTAAGATTTTTTCTATAAAGGAGTTAGATTAGCTTTAAAACACTCATATTTTTCTAGAAATACTCTAAAAGACTGTATTAGCTATGAAACTTAAAAATGGAACAAACCTGAGTTTGACGGCGCTTGAAGAATTTATGTCTTAAAAGTATTTCACTTCGTTGTTAGAAAAAACCTAAAAGATTGAAGACGATTACCTGTAGTTGATAGAGTCTATTCTCTCTGCCCGCTGAGTTTGCGCAGCCTCTATGGCCAGGAGTCGGTCACCAACTCGCTGTAACAAAACCGTTATGCCGTCCAACCTTTGGCGCTCTTCGACTCTGCTTCTCGAGAGATCCCCCCAAGCCCCTCCAACTCTACCACTCTCCCCAGCATCGTTCCCTCGAACACCTCCCATACGACGGTAGGCACCAGCTCTTCCGAAACTTTCTTCTCTCGGTGCAACGACAGAACTGTACTCGGAAATCGAAGGCTCTCTTCTTCTGTGGCCATCACCTTCTGATCTTTCATCATCACTGGAACTTCCATCATTTGAATCTGAACCTTGTTCAGCTCTTGCTGTGCGATCAGCCCTGTTTCGGTACAGAAGTCCTCTGTTACTTCCACTTCCAGATACGCCGCTGGAAGAAACCCGCGACAAACCACTGCTTCTGCGCAAGCCACTGGAGTGAGTACTCTTCGTAGTAGGTTCCTGTTCACGTGATTCATCTCGGGATGAGTCCTTATCGTGACTTGAGGTAGGTTCGGGCTCTGGATTTATCGATGATTGGTCACTCTCTGAGTACGGTCTTTCATTGTTGCTTGTTATCGGCGGTCCTATCATGGGAGTAAAATCCTGCCCACAGAAAATCATTTTTCATAAATACAAAATTACATCTCGGCGTATGTTATAACCGTATAAGGTCATCATAAGAAGCAACATTTATGCTCATTTGGAACATAATATTTAGCATGATCAATTCACAATCATTTTACTTTTATTTTTAAAATTGTTTGAAAATATATAATTTAAAAATTAGTACATATCCTTTAGTTTTCAGTAGCATATCCTGGCGTACAAAAATCCAACTTAGGCGAAATGCAACAAAAAATACAATGAATATACTTACAGCGTTGCGTTCAATTGTATGTATTGTGAAGATACTGTCGGAATTCGCGTTAGGCTGGTGAGATGTCATCTGTAGAACGAATATAAATGAACGCGTCTACTAGCATGAGTAAAACACCAGATAAATGTCAGACGAATTAGAAATCAATGAGAGATAAATACGAGATGAATAACAGATAAATAAGAGATAAATACGGGATAAATGAGAGAGAAGTTCGAGATAAATGAGAGATGAATACGAGATGAAAAATACGAAATAAATGTGAGATAAATATAAGATAAATAATAGATGAAAAGGGAATAAGTAAGAGATAAATGTGAGATAAATAATAGATAAAATGGGGATAAATGTGAAATAAATACGAGATAAACGCGATGTAAGTGAGAGATAAATACAAAAAGTAAAGACTTCCTTCACTCTCCTCAGTTAAAGTACTAGATAATTGTCGTTGAAAAGAAGAGGCTACTCAACCAGAGTACTATGACAAGCTATGATCAATCTTTTTTCAGCGCTTCTGATCCTTAAACATTCCACTATTATTTCAATGAATAAACGACGTATCGTCTGTATTTTGTACTCAAAACATAGATTCAGAAGAGTTTATTTAAGAGCGCCGTAAAATGAACGTTTCTAGCGTTCGTGTTGTAATGAAAGATAAACAAAAAAATTAAAATGAATATATCTATATACTGCATGTATATGTATATATTATATAAATATCAGGCAACAAAAATGAAATATATTTTAAGGAAATCAATTAAAGATACCTAAACTTTGAAAAGTAGCTCATTTAAGTTAGATACATACGCTTTCATCAGTCATATATCCATAAGTATACTCAAAATTAAGCTTTGATCGAATAATCATAACAAGTGAACACATAATGTACTTATTTCGAAATAAGTAGCTCACACATTAATACATTGGATATATTGTTACAAAATATTAATAATTACCTGTTGTGCGTCCTGCTGAAAATGTTGAGTCCAAGTCTGCTCAGCTTCCAGCAACACAACCAGACACAAGCTGAGCACTCGTACGAGTACCATGGTGCCTGAGTTACTTAACATAAAACTCGCTTCATAGTCTGGAAAACTGACGAACTCCACGTCTCACCAAATCTGCTGGAAAGATAACTGGGTCACAGTTGTCTGTTTAATTGCACAGCTAGTCATGAAATGTCTCACAAACTACAATATGTACTATTAAGTCTCACAACCTACTTTGCTATCACGTCTCACAAACTACAATACTATTAAGTCTCACAAAGTACTACACTATCAATTCTCACAAGCCATTTTATTATTGAGTTTCACAAACTATTTTAGGTTTAAGTTTCAAAGAATACTCTACAATTTGGTGTCAAACTACTTTGCTATCGCGTCTCACAAGTAAAATTACTATTGAGTCTCATTAACGAATTAAATATTATATCTCAAATTTACTATTAGATAAGATGGTCCACATCAACTTCAAATCAATTTTTGGAGCATTAGGTTATTAATAGATGAATTTTCAAGATAAACCTTGATCAGTCACATAGTAGTAGTTGTTAGCTGTAGTGTGGCATTCCATACCTCACAACCTCTCAATAACTCATTCTTACGTTCTTATTCTTACTCATTCCAGCACATGATAATTCAGGCATGAACGGTTTTACAGTTAGATTTGAGATGTAACTTTGCAGTTTTATCTCCAGAGTAAAATTTCAATTTTGGAACTGTATCGTAACAATTTCCCGCTAAGTTCAATGCAGTTAACAGCTCTCCATTTTTTACACATTACTGAAACTGTTTATTGTGTAAATGTATTTTTTAGATTTCATATACTCGTGTGTCAAATTGCATACTTCAATTTCAATAAGCTTCATATTTATGTGCACGAGAAACAAGTCAAATTTTTCACTGGAAATGGACGTTCATACATTGTACATACTTATACCAAGAAAAGTACAGCCAGTAATAAAAATCATGGCGCTTTATCGTCACCAGTACACATTGTACAGAATAAGCAGCCACGTAACTCCTGTGCGGCGAAGAATTACAATTTTTAAAGCCCATTTACTGGTGGAAAGGGGGTGTTTTTTCATGGATAAGGAAGATTTTTTATTATGGTGTAATGACCCGTCACGTTTTTTGTTTTTGCAGCACTCAGTAAACCGTAAAAAAATGATGAAACAAGGGAACTGTTATGCATTGAGAACTATGTATTTTGCCTTTGTAATAAAAGACGAAGGAAGACTTGACATTGAATATTTAGAAATAAATGAAATATAAACCTGTTTCCTTATGCGATTCTTGTGCATCAAAGGCTTTACTTATGTCCTGGATATTGAAATTAAATTTTACTGCGAAATACGAGAAGAATCTGACCTAAATAATTATTTTCTCCTGAAATTTTTACGCTATTGTTTGGGAATTTTACCCTTGGTCTGCAAGAGGGATCTTGCAAGATGACAAGTGACTCACAAAACAGCCCCCTTAAAACTGAGGGTAACTACAGCTTCTGAACCCTCGAAGAGTCTCCCATCTGCTTTGCTCATCAGCACAACTACTGTCAAGCTTGTGTAGAGTAGCGGCGTACTAAACAATCTCAAATTTATATAGAAAACAGTACATGAGTTGAAGGATGATGCTTGTAGTTAAAATTTGTGTATAAAAATGGTGGAACTGAAATTTTAATGTTTTGAAACGCATATGTGCTTAAAAGCGTTCAATTTTCAGTATTATGCTCAGATATCGCTGTATGAGTAGGTTTAGAAGGGTTAAGTGATTAATTTTGCCCTAAATAGTTGCAGAATAATGAACTGTTTGTGTTTTTTCTGAAGATGTTGTTATAATTAGATACCATATTACTTTAATAAGATTCGAATGAAAAATCCAAAACAATATTCAGAATTTTTTCTTAAATTAGCTAGCACATAGCTTTTATACATATATTTCACGTTATTTTGGTTCAATATTCTCTAGAATTTGAAACAATTGAAAAGATGTCTCATTGTGAACGCAACTTCTGCCATTTCAAAGTGTGATTTGTGAAGTCCGAACCGATCTTAAAACTTATGCAGATTGTAATACTCTGCAGTCAAATATGTTAGGCTAGTTACATAGCTCATCATGGGATATTAATTTCAAACTGCTATGGAAGTTCAATGAGTGTATGCTGAAAACTGCTGAACAAAATGAATTGGTGTCATGTGAAAGCTGCTGAAGAATATTGAGGTATGGTAAATTGACATTCACAAAATATTAGTCAACCTATTATATAATGAACTTCGCTTCTCTTTCGAGAAATCTCCAAAAATCATCTTTGTCAGTACGAGCCAAACAAATTCTCCCTATAATTTTTTGTTAGGTTTCAAAGGCCCGTTCATTACGTAGTCTTTAGTGTTCCCTCCAGACTTCTAAAAACCTCATTTACGGAACTCGAGGTCGACTGAGTCGTACTGTCCAGGTCGATTACGCTTCTTGTGTCACCTTTTTATCTAGTCCTCGAACTCGAGCGGTCCTGCTTCCTGTATGTTCGTTGCCTCGAACTCCCGTTGGTAGATCACCATTACACTTCCATTGCTCAATAATAAAAAGCCATACAAAGTGTCTCACAAAAAAGAACTCTCTGAGTGAATGTTAATAACTTGCTAACTAATTATCCGATTTAATTATTCTCTTCGATTCGATGTAAAAGGTTGTTTTGTGTTCAAATCTAACATTTCATGAACTCAACACTGCGGTCACGAATACCGAAAACACGAACAAAACAAGAAGTATCGGGACAAAAATACTAGATTGAACTCAAATGAAGAATTTTCGGTCATTTGAGACACTATCAATTGCAATGACTCTCGTGCTAAATTTATTTTCATGATTGTTATTGATTGGATCACAATACGCATGAACGGTTTAATATAATAGAATGTACATCGTATCATAAGATACATGCATTAAAATATATATTCTCTATGAAATACATTTCTACATGATTTAATACAGAGTATTTTGCAAAATACATTCAAAAAATATTTCTTCTTGAGTCAATTATTGGAAGTGACTAAATTTGTGTTGTATTACTTCGAAATTGAACATATAACTGTCGTTGTTAGTTTCTAATATTAGATCAAAAGTTAGCTCATGTTTTTTGTGTGGTGAAGCTCAATAACTCTTTCTTATGAACACACGTCATTCATGAGAATGGAGCTTGTGGTCTATCATTTCACATACAATATCTCTTTCTTATGCTACATTGTAATACGCATTTTTAAGTTTTAATTTTGTTGCACTAATACTAGCTTTTTGATTAACTTTTAGTATGTTTTTAACTTATGTGAGAACTGCAAAAATTTCTAGTCGCTCACTAGAGAACTGCTCCATTTTGCTTACAGCACAATTTAAAAAAACATCGGATAAGTTGGCTGTTCCAGCCCGAGTTTTGCACTGATTGCTTTGTAAAAATATATACATATAAAAAAGATTTTAAGGCTCATTTAATTTTCCATTTTTGTATTTCTGTCTAAAAACTCAAAAAAGGTAAAGTCCGCATAGGATAAGGTTGACAGCTCTGAACAGGAAGTTACCGCATGATTCACTTTGACCGACATTGTGGAACTTCCTCTGTCCGTGGACGAGAGGAAATTTAACTTTAACAAACTCTAGTGCAGTTGCACTAAAGTTTGTGTTATTAATGATACAAGTACCCAACCGAACCATTATTCAGTAGACTTTGAGTTAATTGATTTATACTTAATGTTACAAAAAGTTCTTTCTTCCAGACACCAGAATTGTCCGCAGTGATTTCGAAATACTGGGATAGAATGATATTCATCTTTAATGATATAAGACCGCAAAATTCTCAGCTTGTGGATGAATTTCGTAAAGGGTTTTAAAGATTCTCCCGCTATTTACAGAAGTGCACAGCACACGCCGTAGACAATACGTTTTGATTCTATTCCAGTTTCCTATTCAATAGTTGATAAAAATCGTAAATACTACTCCAGTATGCCTAGCCTACTGTAGCATTGAGCCTTTCAATCGAAATATGGTGCAAAAAAGTCTGTCAGCTGGAACAGAAGAATAGGAGAATTGAGAAAGAAGCAATGGTAGTCTACGTTCGATGGAATCACTGGCTCGGAGAAGACAGGAAGTGAATAAACGCTGGTGCTGATGAGATGAAATGCAATATTATTTAAATATACAAATTAACGCTAGTGCTGGTGAGATGACTTTAATATTATTCAAATATAGAAATTAACGCTAGTGCTGGTAAGATGACTTTAATATGATTTAAATATACAAATTAATTCTAGTGTTGGTGAGGGGAAGTGCTGTATTATACAAATATTTAAATTAACGTTGGTGCTGGTGAGGCACTGAATTCAGTTCCCATCGGTGAAAAGATACGCATCTACAGCAGCTTCATCAACACTCTAGTGTACACCATAACGTATAATTATAAGACGAAACTTTAACAAAAGAGCTTCAACAACCTGAAATTATTTGTCAAACCCAGTGAGTTTAGAGCTCATAAAGCTTTAATTGGGTTATAAAACTTCTCAACACCTGGAGGGGAAATGGCTCACTGGCAGATGGCTCGGAAGGTTGTTCGCGGTAAGAAAGAGACAATGTGACTGCAGTTCAGAGAATGACTAAGAAGATTTAGTGATCCCAAAGCCGTGTATTTATAGGCTTCTTGCTTAAGTTAGTGTTGTTAAAAATGCCACCAGACATTTTTATTCAGGGAAATTCAAGATTATCGTCGCCGGAAAGAGGTATTTCTTTAGCGACTAAAACTGTTCGTAATTTCGAAACAAGTGTGCTTTTAGAAATAGAACAATACCACATATTCTGAAGAACATACCATACTCGTTTTTTGAGTGTGCTTTTGTGACGCAGGGACAACGTCCAATAGTTGGCTTGAAAATATTATAGATTCTTATATTATATTGGAACAACACCATACAAAACCGCTGCAAAATTTGAAGTACGTTTATCTCCTTTTGAAACTTTTTGAATGGTAGGTTCTGATTACAGTTTTTTCGAAGTAGTTGTTGATCGAAGTATATTTAGCTTTTTCCCTAGTATCATATGTACGCTCAAGAGACTCTTTCTCAATGAGTTTTGGTTCAAGTGCACTGAACAGACTGTGATTCAACGTATTGTGTTTTGGTTAAAGTCTGAACTCCCATGAATGAAGATCGCTAAGTTTGTGTCAATATTAATTACTGTTCCTTTATGAACTTGACGTTTTTGAGCGGCGACCAGACCTACAGTAATTATGCGTAGCAAATTCATGAACGCATCATGTCAGTGTATGATTTTTCATTAAAAAGCCGTTTCTTTCATTCATTTTCTTACAGATAGACAAGGTGTTCTTTGGTCGATGTCGTACCCTTTTACTCCAGTTTGTATTTCGTTTATTTTTTCAGGACAGGATGTGATTTTGTTTGTCTACTCAACTCGTAAATAAGTGCGTTACGGTCCCACTCATTTATAATGATGCCATTTTTTAGCACTTGCCAAGTTCTCCTCATTTGAAATAAAAACATAAATGCGATTAAAGTGACTTCTAGGCTAGAATAGAATAGAACAAGGCAATAGGAGCGAGCCGTTTGGCCCATTCTTGGTTCAATACCGAAGTCCCATGCCGTAAATACCGATTGATTTACATTAACGTATGATTGATTTTAATGTCAGTATTTTATTACAAGATAGGGTCATTAATACCACCAAAAATAATTTAATGCTGAGTTGTTGACAAAAACCCTTCACAAAAATCATTAACGTCAGTAGTGGCATATTGCTAACAAAAACTAATTGACACATTGAACGATAAAATAGAAGAGCGTTATCCCGCTTAAATCAACGTTCAGTGCAACATACGTTTTCCAGGTACACCGTAACTGCACGTCACATATATACCGTTGTACAGTAGGTCTTTTTAACCGGCACCCATGGGACTTAGCATTTGCCGGTTAATATCACCCATGTAACCACAAACAATTCATAGACATGCTAGACATAAAAGGAAAACAATATCAATTGCTTAAAGCAGTTAAAGAAGAAAAAACATAATGAATAAATATATAAAGCTTGGCCAGCGAGTGCCGGTTTAAAGGATTTCTACTGTACATATAGGACGTTCTTGCTACCCTCGTTAGTGAGCGTCTGATTGTTATTCGCGAGCGACCAGTGACCAACCCTCAAGAGGCGGTGCTAGTGCCTAGCGCCAGCGCTCCTCATGAGACAACGCGTAAAGATCGGCATTAGGTGCTCAGATCAAGGTCACACTGAGAGTAAAACCATACGGATATTTCGTGCGCAAACAAGTGACGGTTTGTGAGCGCAGGTAGCAGCACGTGTATACTGTGTGCTTGTCATGACTTCCCCTGGTGTACTCAAGGTATTGAGGAATCAATGTGAAGTTGTGATATATTGAACCGTGTATTCGTCATTTACTATTTTTAGTGTTTTGTTGTCTCATGTGATGAAATAGTATATTACTGATGAATCTTGTGAATCTGTTGAACATATTTTATTCTCTATAGTACTTTAATCGTTGATTTCTATTGTTCTGGTATAATTGGAAAATATATAGTGATACATGACACTTGTAGCTGCACTTCTCAGTTTTCATGCTTATTAAAATTGTTTCTTTTTATGGCAATTGAATACGCAAATGATGAAGTTTGCACGTGGTAGGTGATCTAAAAGAATTGGTCGATCAGAAAATCAGAATTAGGATTTAATTCATTGATATTCATGACAGTAATTTAAATTTCTTTTACAGCTGGGTGCATATTCATCAAACAAAACTCAAACAAAGGTTACTATGGCCATTTTATCTTTGCATAATACAAAATCCAACCTGCACCATTACGTGTTCACTCTTCTCGAAAGTTAATCAGAGAGAGCTACCATTCCAGTCTTTTATTTGATAAATAATTGCGTGGTAAGTACTGAAAATTTCCCATTATTTTCATGATGCAGGTCTTGACTCTGTTGTTCGCGCTGGCAAGCGTCGTTACAGCGGGGCTGCAGCCGAGCTCCCCAGAGCTCAGGGAACCGAAAGAAATTTCTGCTGAACAGCCGGTGGTTAGTGCCAAGAAGTCGTCAATGTTATCAAAATTTCAAACCACGTCGCATGAAGAAGAAGAGCATAACACAATAAAAAATAGCGTGAACGATAACTTAAAAAAGGATGATCCAGATGACAACACTGACACAACGATTACTCAAACCACTGTGAGTCCAGATCAAGAAATAGATCTTGATGGTGTCAAATTGGCACATCATTCCTTCAAGCCAGAATCTTCTACCGAAAATAATCAAAATAGTAACTCGACAACAATACCATCTTCTGCACCTGGCTCTGATGTACCTGAAGAAACTTCAGAAATTCAAACTCACTTCACAGCTCAGCAGAGCACGGCCCTGTCCGGCAATGAGCCGTCCTCCGGCCCTTCACCGCAGGGCTTCAGCTCTGTTGAAGATTCATTCCCTGTTATCTTCCCTCGACCTGTCGTGCAGGGAAGGAAAAACTTCATTCGTGCTCCGACTCTTGAAAGAGGTGCTGTGGACGAGCATTTCGCTGAAAAGTCTCTGAAAAAAGAAGCTGCCTTAGAAGAACAGCGCAACTTAGTTGATGGTAAGTTTCATTTTATTTATCATGAGATGGCCTGGAATTCTTCGGCGTCGTATGAGTAGAAATCCTCAGCGCACTAGTAAACAACCACTGATAGCTCGTTGCTAAATTATCCATGTTTTCTAATCTAAAAAGTATAACAAAACCATAACTATTTCAATTCACCATGTGAATAATGCAGAATGTTTGATATTCACGCATGCATTAATAAGATGCAACGTGTCTCATTCTCATTTGGTTTAGGATCAACTTGTATGACTGTTGCATATCCCAGTAAACGCAACAATAAGTAATAAATTCAATGAGGCACTAAAATTGAATTATTAACGTTCATAAGGTGTGTGTACACTGTTTTCTTAAGTTATTATGTATTGTTTGTCTGACGCACCGTCATCTTGTGTCATTCTTGAAACTTTGTTTAAAATAGGAAAGAATAATTACCATCTGTACTATGAAAGTTGACTTGATTTTTGAGGATGTATGATGTCTTCAACATTCCATTTTTTTGTTAATGCTAAAGTGCAACTCAACAATTTTGATCAAGGAAACCTCAGGATTTACCAGTAAAAGATTGTCTCAGTTTCATGTCTTATACAAGCACTTAGTTTATTCAAACTTTCTAATGTTGCCCCCAAACATATATTAAAACCGTCTCACGTGCTTCCAATATTCATTAAGGATATGCTACTGTTCCACCGTTACATAATCTGTATTTAAATACTGTAGTTTAGAAAAGGAATAATTTTTTTTAATTTTCCAGAATTACTCTTGGAAAATGGCAAAGACCATTCATCACATACACCTACCTTTGACGTGCGAGTGCGGACACCTCGACCTGGGAAAAAGCCTATGCTTATGCAGCTCAGGCCTAAAGCTCTAAACGCCGGATCACCTAAGAGTAAGAACTATAAATTACATTATTAATGCAGTCGCCAACTACTTCACAGGCCCCTGAATTCTATTCAAACAAAATTTACATAGTTACTGGGCCAAACGGCTCGTTCCTATTGCCTTATTCTATTCTATTCTACTTGAGTCAATATGATATTTCATTTTCTAGTTTTAAATTCCTGTTGAACACTGCTTCCAGTTTTCTTGATAAATGATTGCATGTTCAGTATAATTCTTCGAAGATTCTATTTTTATGCATTAATTGGTCATTAAGACATTGAGGATGTTAATGACACAAGATCGATCATGTAAAATGTATTCCATCTTGAAATGCTTTTTTTCTCGAAAATGACGTTCGTGGAATTAAATTACTGTTAAACTGAAATTGTTTACAATGTTCAAAACTCGCGTTTAGATAGATTTAAACTATTTGTGCATTCCTCAGGATTGTTTTTAGATTCTCCAAACGTCTCAAAGCTTCGTCGTCCATCTGCCCACAATGCTCGCATCGGTGTTGAAGCGAAGGGCGACAACGGGCAGATCAAACGACTGCCGGAGGTCCAGAATGACCAGTCACTGCTCCATCTTCTTAACCAACAACAGAACAGACACCCAGGTTTCATAAACCCTCAAGGAGGCTTTTTTTCTTCAGCTGGACGAACTGATTTTTTGCGGCCTCATATAGCCAATGACCTGATCCTACGACAAAGTGATTCACTTTTTCACAACAACCAAGATTTTTTTGGCGTTACTCCGAGCCCTGGAATCACTGCTTCTACCCTAAGTCCTGGATTACTAGGTTTGAATGTTCCAAATCTTGAATTTTCTCCTAGACAATTATCCGAATTCGATGACCGTAGAAGTATCTTCCATAGACCTACGTCATCTCCAAGCTCATTCGTAGACGGACAAGTAATTTTCAACGCTAACCGTCGACCGCTAACTCGAGAACATTTCTCAAACTTGGATGATCAGCATCTTTCCTCCTTCGTTACCCCGCGTCAACCTAACGTGAAAGTGCCTTTTAACAATGGATTTTTCGGTGGAGGTGAAATAAATTCAAACGTATTCGTCGAAAACCCGTCACATTTTCCATCACTCTCGGTGACTAGAAGGCCATTCATAAGTCACGATGACCCTTTTGTGTCAAATTCAAATCCGGTTAGAGGAAATTCATTCGCTCTTCGACCAGTTTCACCTCGGCCATCTACACTCCATGAGTCTCTTAACCCGGCTACATTTTTAAATCCCATTCCTTCGACCCCTTCTCACAAATTTAACCCATTTTCTGGTATCGATGGGTTTGGAAATGTTGTTACTCCTAGCTCAATAAGCTACCACTCTACACCTCGACCAATTCATTTAATTCATGAGCAGTCTCCTACACCTTCCTCTCTAGGTTACTTACCAACGACACCATTCCCTTCTAGAGGACTTAGCCCTACAACTTTCGGACCACCTAACCTGCCCATTATCACGACTACTCACCTACCGATCTTTTCAAGCACTTATGATCCAATAATCAGAACGGAATTTTCGAAGGTGAAAGGACCACATTCAGGCCGGGGGACTTCCAGATATCGACCTCCCCAAACTGCTTTGAGGAGTTCCAATGTCTTGACGAAATTCGATCCGCCCCTAAATCAGCACACTGACTACAGCTCGCAGTACCACTCTGGAGAACATCTGAGCCATGGAACAAGCAACAAGGTTCGTGACTAATAGTATTTTATTAGTATTCATATCTTATATCTTTCATCTATAAGACTGATATTTTACTGATAACATTCTTTTTTTCGATATTTTCTACCTGTTGCTTGTTTTTAACATTTTGCTGCAATTTTGCTTCTTAGTTTGGGCGTATACAAATCAGTTATTTTTTTCCTACTATTGCATTATAATCGCAGCGTCATAACGTAGCGAATGCCTTCACAAAGATTTATCTATTTATTTATTTATTTATTGACTTTCAAATATGGTTTAAATAATTCCTTATCAATGAATTCATGATTTTATTTAGTCCTCAAAATAAAGAAGCTGTTGTTACTTATTAAAGCAGAGTCACCATGTGTATCAATTTGGTTATGAAAGCCGCTAACGCTACACATAATGTGAAAGTATGTACTTAAATCGTAAACATTTCTCAAAC
This sequence comes from Trinorchestia longiramus, assembly GCA_006783055.1. NCBI lineage: Eukaryota > Metazoa > Arthropoda > Malacostraca > Amphipoda > Talitridae > Trinorchestia > Trinorchestia longiramus. The sequence continues at coordinate 30,883 of VCRD01002728.1, forward strand.
AGTCACTGAACTTTGCTTTGAAGCTGGCCTAATCCCATCCACATTAAATATTAATTTATAAAAAATTAATAAAAATAATCCTCATGTGCAAAAATGCATATACCCTAAAAAACGCTCTCCACGAGCGTCGTCATGAAAAGATAAAAACAAATTCCTACTCCATACATCACAGGAGCGTGACACCGCCGTCACACTCCCTTCCCTAGTAGAGCACACATTTGTAGAGCACACATTAATAGAGCACACATTAGTAGAGCACACACTAGTAGAGCACACACTAGTAGAGCACACACTAGTAGAGTACACTCTAGCCAGTGCTCTTGAAAGTGTGGGTCGCAACCCACAGGTGGGTCGCGCGACCATTCAAAGGATGTCACGAAATGTAGGATCATACTTTTCTAATTAATGTAATAATGTTATTTCATAATAAAATATATCATTTTTAAGATAAATAATTATCAGTAGATCCAGTTTTTTATAAACATTACATTTTTCAGCTATATATATATTTTATTCTTTATTTTGCTAGAGTTAAGGGGGTTGTACAAAAATAAAATCTTTTGAAGGAGGTCGCAGCGGATAAAAGTTTGAAGACCACTGCTCTAGAAAGCATACACTAATAGAGTACACACTGGTAGAGCACACACTGGTAGCGCTAGTTATTGCTAGCCCAGAGCAGAGATTGTAAAGAATAGACAAAACATTTACATTTTCATGATTTGTTCAATTTAATTGCGAGTCAACGAAGGCTTTGCTACAGGGTATTCAATAAATTTGAATCTGACTTATTGATGTAAAAATACAGTAGGATCAATCGGACGACTTATTTTCATCAACTACTCAATGTAGGAACTTTTCTTAAAATTATTTTCAGAAAGGATTTATCTCATAATTTCTTACGGAGTAGAATTAAATTTGTTCCTCATTACGTCATTGTTGATTATCAAGTAGGGGCATCTGTAATGGATACTTGCATCATTTTCAAACTTGAATGTTCTTTAGCTCACACGAATACTCGTAACTCTTATGAAATCATTTATTTGTTTTGTAGGAAAATGTTGACGCTGCAGAAATTTTTGAACGTCACAAAACTGTGACTCAAAATTTGTGTTCAAAAGACGTATAAAGAAACCACAAAAGAGTTGTTCATGCAATAAAGTTTCAAGCTGGACATCGTCGGAAACGACACGATCCATCGTCTCTCCCTACAACTTCCGGTGGTTGGTCATCACTCATAAATTATATTGTTAAGGAAATATTTTGCAATTGAAATCATCGCAGTCGTTCATGTCCGAAACAATCTCGTGAAGCAGTCATGCCAGGAAAACAACTCCATACTTTGTCATCATAAGACGAATTTCTTAAATTTAAGTACACACTTTTGAATCAATGAGCTTAAAAGACCCGTGAGAAAGTGTCATTGATTAAAACATATAATTTTAAGACCTAAAATGCTCGGTACTGAACATTCTTTCATGTTTCTACTTCAAATGCTTTCACAGTTATAATAAGTAGATTGAAAATCATAATAAATTTGAATCAAACTGAATTTAAACAAAAAATCGAATAAATCATTCAGAACAATTGAATTAAAAATACAAAAAAACGTAATAAATAAGTTTTACAATCAATCCTCGACCTTCATTGCGCTCTGTTGAACGTTACTGGTTCCTTCAACACGAGATACAGAGTTGGTGTATGTGCGATCAACTCAAGGTAATTAAAACATTCAGTACCAACACCAAGCCGTGAGAACAGCTGTGACCTTCGCCACCCTGGGGCAATTTTCACGTTAGAATTACCGTATAACTCAAAGAATCAATACTAGTTAGAGAGCGTTACATTGAATTTCATTTATCTAATGATGGTATTTTGTGACAGTTCTTGCGGCCTGAGACTGACGTTGCATGTTGTCTAATGAGTGTCGTTAGAATGCGTTATTAAAATGGGATGTAATTTGAGCTGTATGGTAGTTTTACGTGGAAAAAACTGTAGGATGTCTATTACTAACACCTTCTTCAAAATGAGGGGTGTGTGAAATGCTGGAGTACAGTTATATGCGAAGTACGTGAATGACAAGCTTGTATGAATATTGAAGCTGGTGTGTTGAATAGCTATCACATAACCCAAGGTTGATAGCCCAATTTTGTTTTAACAAACAGAAGGACCGAACGTAAGTAAGGATTCATTAAAAAACTGGACTGACAACTAGGGCAAGCTGTCCGACCATCACCTTGTCATGAAGTTAACCGATTTGTTAAGTGATTGGTAGTTTACTTTAAAGTAGTCGTTAAACCGGTTGTCTACACACAACTATTGTGGCCACAAGCAACAACCGAGCATCATAGATTTCTTCACGACCTCGTTGAGCAGCTAAGAAAACGATCTGCCAAAGCAGATATTGGACATCATTAGGGTTATCCCGAGCACGTTACAAGTATTAGTTAGGTGCGATAAGTATGTCACAAGATCGGCGAGGCATTACTTGCTTCCTGCAGTCATTAGCTGCGCGCCCCGAGCGTGACATTCAAGGACGACTCAGAGGCAGCCCCTGGAAGTGTTTGCCTGCTACACTTCACGCCCCGTGGCCGCTCGCTGACTCTCGAGTAACTGCAGTTTTATTGTTGTTATTTCTTGCGAGGCAGGGAGTCTTCCTGCGATGCTTCTTTTCTGAAGCGTGAACATCGCGACGCACGTGTTTTGCTCTAAGTTGGCAGGCAATCAGCTGTCTGCATGACAACTGATCGACAACCAGCATCACATTTGATTGAATGAAAATGAGCAATTTTCTCAATGTATTTGGAAAGCGTGCATGTGTTACAGTACAAGTTTTAAATCTCAGTATACTTATGTTTTCAGCTCAGGTCAACTCATATTACATTCTGTGCTTACTGTATCTCGTAATGTTCCTGATTGTACTCGTACATGTGTTACACATTGGTTCCCATTTTACAGATTCGCCCTTGGACAGCTGAACAAGACCTCACCGGAGACGGTGACGAGAAGGAGTACAGGTACCACTACTCCGTCCAGAGTCCTAGCACAGGTGATCACAAGTCTGCGCATGAGACCAGGCAGCGTGATGGCACCGTGGTGGGTTGCTACTCTCTCCTGCAACCAGACGGAATAACGCGGAAAGTTACGTACACCGCGGACAAGTATTCCGGCTTCCAGGCAAACGTAGAGTATCTGCCCCCTAGACCTGAGCTTGTTGGGTAGAACGTTGCTGAATTTAAAGTCTTCGCTTCTCATGGCTTACATACACATTGTATTGTGAATTTGAGTTTAAAATTTAAACAAGTTCATATTCAAGAGTTTTTAATCGATAGGTTGTGTAGCATTCACTGAATTCGGAGTTTATTGTCCGGAGGTATTAATTTTTACGTTAGATATCAATGTCGTTATTTTAATTCCCTTCCGAGTGGTTTGGCGGACATAAGTGTAGTTATTGTTGTGTCATAATAACTCGTGATATCAATACAAACGAAAATGATTACTGAACACATTACATTAACGAAAATGAGTAAGCGTAAGCCTCACTTACTCAATCTAACCAAGTTCTACCAGAAGCCTCCTTTTGTTCGAAGGTCGAAGCGTTGGATTTTCATCTGGAATGACTAGTAACTCACAAGTAATCTCAATTTCGAACAGACTTTCCACACTGCCTTGACGACTGTAAGGATTATGTGAGTTGCATTTACCAAGACAGCAGTTTTATTTCATTGATAACTCATTCTGAAACAATAAAATTGAATTTTGGTGTTTCAAAAATAAATATATATATATATATATATATATATATATATATATATATATATATATATATATATATATATATTGTTGACAATAGCAAAAATAACGTGCAGTTGAGAGCTCAAAAAAAATTACCCAATTCGGTTTTCCAAGTACACATATTGTCTCCGACTCCGGTTTCATCATAACTCGTACCTATACTCTTGCAAGAGGGCATTTAAAAATATCTGTTTTCGAAGCTATTTCTTTTGCATTCATTGGATAAAACTTTAGACAATTCTTATGACAAATTTAGAGATGTCTGTGTTCCCTGGGATCTCTTTAGATTCAGTGAGTCGGAGCCAAGAGTCCGAGCTGGAATTTGGGATTCCGACTGCCCAGTCCTGAACTCTAAGCAACGAATTATAGAAGAGACGATCTTTTTTCATTTATGTTCTCAATAAGTAAATAATTTGATGTAAGAAGTTAGGAAACTAGTTTTTAATACATGATCGAGTATAAATATCTTACTGATATGGCATCACAGCTGCTGTGATGTAGCTACTATGATGCAGCCGATGTGATACAGATGCAGTGATGCAGTTGCTTTGATGCTGCTTATAAGATGCAGATAAAATGATGCAGCTACAGGACAAGGTGTGTCTTCATCCACACTTGATGTTAGTGATTAAATGGGCACCAGAATTTGTGAGTTTTCACATGTAAAATATTCGCTTAGTTAGCATTAGTGATCGAATTAGGTAACTTTACAGTCCGTAAACTGCCGTCTATTGCTTTACCTCATAAAGAATTATCCTATAAACGTGTGTGACTCAAATGAATATGAATACAACTGAAATAAACATAATTAAAGATGAATGTATTTTTTTCGCAAGCTACCGTTAATTCTTGAGGTCACGAGACCCCTTTTCAAAAGTTCCTTAGTGGTAGAAAAGGCTCCTTAATTGACGGTAAATGTGGGTTATGATAGCGAGTTAGAAGTTTGAAATAGACCATAAATGAGGCTTTAATTCTTTGTATGAAATTTCAAGAACAAACACGATGTTTTTATTTTAGGGTTCTGTAATATTGGAAAAACTTTCAAAGAACGATTCACTAACAATTAGTATTATAAGCCTGCTAATATGTACTACTACTACTGTTACTACAACTACTCAATGAATCGATGACTGAAAGTCTACTTTCATTTTATTCAACTTCACGATAACAACATCACTAAGTGGTTCTTTGAAGTCATGTGTAAGAATCAGAAAACTCGAGACGTTTGAACAACGTAAGAAACCTAGATCACTTTCACAAGTGCGTTTAATGACGGTCCAGCACGCATCGCTCACTTCAACATGTCTGCTGATCAAGGCGATGCATGTATTTAAGTAAGACTTGATATCTATACACGTAGAGAGTATACATTGTTCACCTATGTTTTGTACTGAGATGAATATTTGGTCACTAAGCCATGGAAGTAATCATATTGTACATCGTGTAGGTATTCTGTAAATCTCCTTTATAACCAAACTTAGAACTGTCTCTGATCTTCATATGTGCAGAGCATATTTTTTAAAGTGAAATTCGTTTTTTAGACCCACCCTCCATCCCATTAATAATTATCATTATTCTTTAATTTTGTGATTCATGTTCGACTGGGAATTTTTTACATTGATAAAATGTGCAATTTATTTCCTCTGTAATCCAACAAAATTTTGTAGTGATTTTATGATCTGTTTACGTAATCAGCAGCTAAGTTTCGGGGACGAAGGAACTGAGAAGCCTCTTCTTTCACATAGTCCAGTCTTGCAATAAATTTTTTGCAAAGTGAGTGCTTGATTCAGTCTGTATGTGACTTGGTGCTCTTATGCGTGTGGTTTTTATTAAAGTGTACATCACAAGCGCATGCTAACCGCTATTTTACACACAAATGGTCTACTCAAATAAATGATTGTTTGAGAACCTGATACTTTAATTCCAGAACTATTGATCCAATTTCATTGAAGATCTGATATTCAAGTTAGAACTCTCATGGCTTCGCAATAAATTTTATCAAGTGGAAAATTGAATAAACCACTAACAAATGTCCCTAATAGGTATTTACATCATTAGAAAAACAATACCGCTTCGTCATTAGTAAATACCCATAACTTCAATCATGAATTGTAGAAACTGAAGAAAACTTAAAGTTTCTTGACATCTATGTAGTGTCTAGTGTTCAAAGAAATTTTGTTAATCAATGTCACTCTCATTCATATCTAGAGCTGCATGGTGACGACAGCTTCGCATCTATTTTCGCTACAAAAATCTGTAAAATTTAATCTCATTTATTGCAACTTGAATTAGGTGCAGGTGTTTGCTCGCTAATTTCAGGGGGAGATAATTGCCTTTTCCAGATAGCAGAGTGACGCAATACTAAGTAGGACGGCGGTGCTCTCACAATCACGATTGTTGGCACAACTACTCTCAGCAGCAGGAGATAATGCTAACTGCGCCCTCAAGGAGGATGTTAACTCACGTGTGTCATGATAAAAGTCGTCACTACGCCGTCGTGTTATCACTGCCGCTACTGCGCAGTGCTTAAGTCACTGCAAGGTTGAAAAAAAATATGTACCTTATGACACAACAGGTGAGCGAAGATTTGACCATTCATAAAGAGTATGAATGAAGAACGTTCATAAAGAGTAAATTTCATCTGCCACGCAAACATTTGTCAGCAATCGTTTTGATTTCAACCTGTTGAAATAAATGACACGAACTTGGGCAAAATAATTTTGTTTTTAGACAGGATCTCACCTACTTATGTTAGAAGGTTGAACAAAATTTCACCTAGAGAATATATTTCAACCGATATAAGTACATGTTTTCCACACTACCTACTAAAGAACAGACGTTAAAATTTCAGCAGGGACTACATATATGTATAAAAAATATTTAATTTCCAAATATGATATTAAAGTTTATTCAAGGTAAGCATTTATTTTAATTTTTTGACTCACAATTCATGTGTAAAACAATTAATAACAACAGTTTAGGAGAACAAACTCAATATATATCTTATGAAACACAGAAGCACTATAAAGTGGTAGCAGAAAATAATGTTATTCATCAAACTCTGCTGGTTTCTTGTTTAGTGTTGAGCCTCCACTCCACTATGGGATTTATTTTGAATTCAAATTGGTATTGCCAATAAAGAAAAATGGGTATTTTGGTTATTGAGAATAACTTCATGAACGAAAACCTTTATTAAGGAGTGATTTATCGATTACGATGTCACACAAAGTTGCCACTTCACTTGCTTCTCGAACAACCTGTGTCGTTGTTGACTTTGTTCTGACCGGTGTGAGTGGGTGTGTACTGTAGTTCAGATGCGTGGGATCGCTGTTTGCCTGAATTCTGGATACGAAACAGATGGAACGAAAGAGTTTACGAATTTATTCTGTAATAGAACACAGAAGAAAAATAATCGGTGTGGAAATAAATTACTCCCCTTGAGTAAAAACCCAGAGGCGAAAATATCAATTTTCACTGGAAACAACTGTTCCTTCGCTTTAAAAACTAGAAGAAAATGCCAATAAATAGAGATACGCACCACATCATAAATTGTTTTGTGCCTCAAAATTAAACTTTCTTCTGGAACACATTTCAAAAAATTCCTACATAATATACATACAAAATTTCGTTTTGAACCTGAAACTTATGCATAAACACAAACCTTACTTAGAAAGGGAAACATTTGCACGCACTTCTTATCCTGCGATAGCGTTCAGAGATGTAGAGGTAAACTTAGATCCTTCCTTGCATTACTTGGGTAAATATTTGTCATACTAACGAGTCGGAGGCACAGGGATGGTGCAAGAGTCTGGAGGCTTCAAATGAAACCGGGGTGTGCATTTGTAGATCGTCTTGTGCATGATGTACAGTGCATGTCACATCAGTCCTTGCTAGCGGTTCTCGAGTAGATAGAATAGAATAAGGCAATAGAAACAAGCCATTTGGCCCATTCTTGGGTTGATACCCAAGCCCCATGCCGTGTACCCAAGCCCCATGCCGTGTACCCAAGTTTCCATGACGTGTACCCAAGGCCCATGCCGTGTACCCAAGTCCCATGCCGTGTACCCAAGTCCCATGCCGTTTATCTAAGTCCCATGCCGTATTTAAATGGGCTTACGTTGCCTGAAATTATTAACTCACTTCAAAAAGTTAATCACTTTCTTACTATAATATTTATATTAAGTGTTTTTAACAGTTAACATGAGATAATTGAATCACTTGCTCATTCCTTTAAAGAGGAATTACTATTTGATGTGTAATTCACGAATAACATTAAACGGCTTATACACAGAAAGGTGTGTGACATACCTGGCTAGTTCGAACTGTAGTTTTGCAATCAATTTTTTCTAATGCTTTTAAATTTTGACAATCTGATAAACTGTGCCTTTGATATAACAGTCTAATTTCTCAAATTATTTCCTCAGAAAAAATTAAGATCTAAGTTAAAATATCACTGGAAGATAATGTTTTACAGCATTCAGGTTTAGATAAATAAATCTAGAAGAAAACGAGATGCACTACTTGGAGTGATACCATTGATAATAAAAACATGTGTACAAGTAAAACTGAGGCGAATGATGTCCTTTTCAACGGATTACAAGTTCTTATTGAAAAGGATGAGACATGCAGAAACACAGAAAACCTGAATGATAAAATTGAAGCAAGTGAGGTTGAAAATGAGAGCCTGAAGGTGGAAGGGAGTTTGAGTAACGCTGAATTGACACAAAACTTGCAAGTTCCACAGGACGTTAGTGAAAACTTTTCACTTGTGACTCCTGAAGGCAAAATACAAAATAAAGAAGCTACCTCTGCCCACAAAGATCAAACGCTGGCAAAGAAGAGCAATGAAAAAAATTTTGAGCTTGAGTATGAAAAGAATTGCGATGACTCAGCAGATTTGTCCATAAATCTAAAGGAAATAAATATAGAAAAAAATGCCGATGAAAACCAGGGGGATTCGAGCTGTGACGAAGATCGGCATGATGTTAAGGGCTGTAAGGAAGAAAGCGAAACATCGAGCATTAAATTAGAGGAAGTTGATATCAAAGAAGATTTGGATACGAATTACTTAGAGAACCATAAAGCAAAAGGGGAGACAAGAACCGCTACAGAAACGAAAGCTCCTAATGTCAATGATGAAACTGGTAACAAACTGATTAATAATGACACAGAACATGATATTATGATGTGTCAATTCAAGGATGGCAGAGAGGAACTAATGGTGACCCAGATTGATGATGTTACGAATGACACAAGAGGCGAGTATCCAGAGACAGGCGAGACCACAGAGGAACACTTGCAGACGCCTGAAATACAGCTTGAAAATTCTCTTGAAAAACTTGTAGGGGCTGACATCAGCGAACGTGACCATTGTTTCGAAGTTCAAAACAAAGGTGAAGACTTAACACTACCCTTGAAAAATTACTCAAACATTCATACAGTTGAAAATCAAGAGAATATTGAGAGTAATGTTTTACTAGTCGATTTTAAGAAAAAAAGCCAAGTATCTAAAGATAAAATGACTATTGAGGTAGAAATTAACTGGAAAGAGAATGATGCATGTGATGAAATGGAAAGTGTCTGTGCGACAGAAAAGTTAACTAACATTCTTTCAGAAGCGCACGGAAATCAGACTACTCACTTGGGAACAATGCTTGACAACGGCTCTAGTCACACCATCGATAATGACGACATACTTCAGATGACTTTTCCAAATGCACTCACTAATGTTGAAAATTTATACCCAAAAGATATTCTTGATTGCTTACAAAAAAGGTGTAACAGAGGACGTGTTCTTCAAGAAAAAAATGCATGCACAAATGAAGTCAAGCCAGCCTTGGATTCGAATGAGGAATTTTTGTTGCTTACTTCTACTCTACTCAAAGATATCGCGAAAGAAACAAATTACTACACAGTAAATGAAAAAATTCTGAACTCCACGGTTTCAAGGACAAGTCTTTGGAATACTACATCAGAACAGAGTAGTCTTAAACGCAGATCAAACAGCATGGGTAACTGTAGAAAAGAGCTTATCCTATCACCTAATCACCTTCAAACTTTGAATCCACTTAATGTGCCTAAGAATCAATATTCCAGAAGAACTTCAGAAAGTCCATCACATGATGCAGATGCAAGTAGTGTGTCTTCCTACAGGTATAGCAGATCCCGTCAAAACAGTAGCTTTCGACAAGAAAGACCTTGCACTGTGATGTTCCAGGACCTCGGGGTTACTAACTCAGATGAAGATACGAAAGATTCCGCTAGACAGGAGACATTCAGGGGAAAAAGTTCGAAAAGAGTCGATAGCATATCACATTTCTGGCTGATGCACTCCATATTGTCGGTGACTGGAATGATAGTATTTTCAATCAAAAATTTTGAAGATTTTGATTACAAGAAGTTTGCTTTCACTGCAGTTCATGGAGTGGTGATTATTTTTGCTACTGTTTATACTATTACGTTTTATGCAAGAGGGGAACTACCCCCGTGGTTTGTGGTGTACACATTACCTTTTTTAGGCATGCATTTCTATGCTCTAGGTCTTCAGATACATTCCATAAAAGAAAGAAAAAGTTTCAAGACCTTTTTGCTATCGTTCAAACGTCTGGAGTTTGAGAGAAGCAACTACTACACGCTGGGTCCTGTTGTATCACTAGTGTACTCGCTCATAAATTTGGGGTTCCTCTTCGTCGCCATGCCTGCTGAAGCGTATGGCATAACTGTCGCCTTACTGCCTTCAATTTTCAACCCTGGAATGTACGACATGTACATGATCATGATCGCTCGAGCGCTCACCAATTCTTACAAACTCATAGAGGATGAAGCGAAACACTCAAAACCCTGGACTGCAAAACACTCGCGAATCTTCGAGCGCAAACTAAAAGAACTTTACCAAACACTCAAATACTTCAATCAGGTATATGCAATAGTCATCGAATATTATTTGTACCACATAATGGATACTAATTTCAATAGCTTTGCAATACGGTACAACTATTATGATCCTATCTCTTTGTAGACATCTGTACAAACGGTTAACTGCAATTCGTGTTCCTAACTTCACTGATGTATGTTTTTAAACTCTTTTTAACAGACTTTTTCGAAGAATTTGCTGTCACGTCGTACGCTCTTCTTGTTCCAACTACTGTCGAACACATACGTGATCACTGCCATCATTAATTTGAAGGACTCGTGCCTGCAACTCTTTATTTGCACCCTCATTCCGTGTATGGAGATCCTTGCACGACTTTACATTCTGTGCAGCCATGGAGATCGACTTATGGAGCAGGTAACATTCACATCTCTGGGAAAAATGAATATTTTTTCCTGATGTGACAAGAATTTTCTGCTATGATTTCTTAGTCGGTGGTATATAATCAGTCCAAACATCGAATGAAAGTAATAAATTTTCCGGAAAAGAGAATCAAATTAATTAGTAGAGAAAGGATACATATTTGCATTATTGGTGCACATTGGACCTAATTTCGTATTTTTCTAAGTACTATTTCAATATTTTGATATGCTTGAGGGCTAACATATGTTGGTTGTTCCATAACATCGCTTATTCTACACACCAGTAACCATCATAGCTTACAGCAATGTCGGTGTTCCTCAATCAATATTGGATTACACAAAACATGTGTATCTACATTGCAGAAATTGTGATCCTGAAGTGAAAATACGTAGCTACAACTGAATTCATTCCATAACTAGAGATGAGTTCAGGTGAGCAAGACCTTCCTTATTGTATTACGTACACTGCCAGGGTAATATCTGTATTTTCTAATTTAGATTCTAGGTCCTTAATCTCACCGTGAGAAGTATGATACATGCTTTGGTGGCATACCTCAATGAGATAAATATTCTATAAAATACATCCTTAACAGTAGACCGTTTCTTATAGAAAACTAAAATAGTTTCTAGAAGCGCATGCGACAATGAAAAATGGGGCAGATTTGCCCTGTGATATGATGTAGAAATATATTGAATATTACGATGAGCCTATCATAGTTGAACTTGTTGGGTTGTCATTACGTAGAGTGGAAGGAGGACTTCAACTGACACAATCCATAATGGAGATCATCAAAGAATAATCGGGGATTAACCAATGGCTAATTTATGGTTGAACAGGAGTTATTTGATGGTTAGTGAAAATATTTGATAAATTAATCAATGAAGTCATCAGGAGTCAATCGCTCATTAGTTAATGTTTGGTTAGGACAACTCTTTACAGCCTGATGATACATCTAGGTACCGCTTCCAGTCGTCATATTCACATTCGAGCACAGTTGACTGAGTGCTGTGAAGAAATGAAATAAATAAATAAATAAATAAATAAATTTCATTCTGATACATTATTAACGGTAACCATAGCTACCTTCATTCGGTACATGGTTAAGTCAAATCAGATCACTCAATCTGAAATCATAGAGTCAATCTAAAGCTATTATCAGGAAATTTAGCGTCAATTTTTTCGAATCTAGAGTAAACGCAGAAGTGTGTTTCGCTAATCGCTGTCAATGAAGTTGTTGTTACTTGAATCAAATTTCTACCGTAAAAACTGACGAACATATATTTTTGGCTCTGAAAATTAGACTTACTAATCCTTTACCTCAAAAAACCTTTCTTTATTTTTTCACAGTATAGGAATGTCCACCACGTTTTGCTGAAGATTTACTATTCCTTGGATGGAGCTGAGATGTCCAAAACTGGAAGAACAGACTCACGTTCTTTTGAGCGTGGGAAGCCCATCGAGAAAGCCAACTCATCGGCAAAGAAAATCGTCATTCATCATCCAAAGTTAATGAACGAAGGAACAACTAGTGCTGGAGATTTGTTTAGTTCTTCTACATCGAATAATCTCACTGAAAAAAAGGAAACTGAGCTCTGTGAATCTTTTCAGGAAAAACGCTCTGCTGAACAAGCTCGTCATCTATTCAGCCATAAAAATAAAGTCGACTTTAAAAATTCCAGTGTTCCTTACATAATTCAATTAAATAATGAAAACACAAGAGAAAGCGAAACATCAGATACCAGCCTCGTTCCAAAATCAGAGAGTAATGAACATATCAAAAACGAGTTTACTTCAACTAATCATTGCTACGATCTAGAAAGTTCAAGAAATTTTCAACAAGGCCTCGAAGATCACACGCGCTCTGAGGAGTGTAATGATATGTCATTTTCCAGCAACTGCAAGAGCCCAATTGAGTACGAGGATACCATTTTGAAAGAGCTAGAAGGTGAGAACACGTCTCACATTAATATAACTGAAAATATCAATGTAGATACAGACCATGAGAGTACTAAATCATTAAGTGTTATGAAAGTGGAACAGTCACTAATCTCAAAAGGTGATGAGGTGGATCTTGATGTTCCTCATACACCTAAGTTAGAAACTGTTAATGATGAAGGCCTAGCATCTGCTAGAAAAATGAACGTGACAGAAACCCTCAATGATCTGGACAAATCAGGAAAGACTTCCACAATGGATGAAGGATTACTCACTTCCTGGTCGGAATTTAATGGCGTAGAAATAAAAAATTTGAATTTGCCGCTACACTTGAATCATGGAGAGGCAAGTACTGCATTTGGTACTCGATTTGCAAAGGCTGATGTATCGGATGATCTTTCTCTGAAATCTTCTGTTAACGTTAAGGTAGAAGCAACTGATCATCTGCTCATAGACCCAAATCCAGAACTTAATTGCAAAGGAATTATTTCTGAGAAGCATATTGACAAGGAAGTTTCTCAAACGAACATCCCAAATTTTACTATTCCTCAGATCGTCATTTCAGATTTTGATTGCACCCCAAGTTTTCATGAGGATGAGTCATCTGTGCTCACATTATCTCTTACTAAAAGTCAACAAAATCCTCTTCCGTATACGACTAACCTATCGGTACTCCAACCACCAACGATCATGGGGTTCAACGATAATGTAGAGGACATAAAAAACTCAACTGATAAGTTCCCTGTCTCAAAAGTAATTCTGAATGATAGTTGTCTCTTTTCAACTGGTAGCTTAGAGCATATGTCCAATGACCAATACATCGACAATATTACAAAACTGGAAAACACCCAAAATGAATTCCCAAAAGGAAAAGAAACATTATTGTTACAGTCTTGGTCCGAAACAAATTCTGGAAAATTGCGTAATCGGACTACTGATGAGACGCATTCTTCTGAACAAGTAGTGAAAGAAAGTAATCAAGTTTCTTCGCTTGAAAGCGTTCATGTTGACGAAGAAAGCTTTAAATTATTCCTTCCAAAGAAACTTGGCAACAATGATAACAAAAAGGACAGTTTTCAAGATACAGAACCTATAGAATGTGCAAATTATGTCGTACACACAGAAGAAGGAGATCCTGTGTCCAATATCAAGATCAGCAGAAAGTTTCTCCATCCTGAGGAAGCAACAAAGAGGAAAATCTACGGGAGTGTGTGCGAATTCAATTTTGAGGAGCGGATGAAAAAAAACATCGCTTTCAAACCAAGGCAGCGGAAGAAGAAAAGGATTACTGGAAAGCAGAGGTTGGCGATGTTGCTGGGTAGACTTGAGATGAGACAGGCCGAAATGAGGATATCGGGCGATGGAAGGTGAGCTTCCCGTCTACCCCCTTTACATAAATTATACAATTATACAATTTTTGGGTTTCGCTGTTCTTTTTCATCTTGTGCAAAATTACACGTGGAAAAGAACAATAATAGTAGGAGACTAATATTTTGTTCACAATTGTGTCAATTGTTTTTGTTTGAACATCGAGTCCACAAAATAATTTAATATCAATTTTCCCTTTACTGTCTAAAACTGTGCGGTGATTTCAGCACTACCCGTAAGTCTGGATGTAGAATTTCGTCCTCAGGATCTTAAAGATCAGCGCGTTCTTAACTTAACATGAGCTTAAATTTCCTAACGCCATAATCGCAGAGGCGTTTTCAAGTCCAGAGCACCATTTTCCCAGTAATCTATCCTTAGACTTTTTCTGATTTTTCATTGTATAGCAGTATAGTTAGAAATTTGTGTTCATTATTTCTTATATGTTGATTTTCAATTCCTGCTATATTTATTCGACATATTTTACTGTACATTATTTTGCCACGTCAATTTAATGCCCATCTTTTTAACAACGCTTTCATTTGCTTAAATGTAGTTATGATGGTTGTATTCATTTACTTTCCAAAAGTAAGCAATTAAATTTTAACATTTTTACTCTACTGTAACTATCAGCAGCGTGTTTACTGTGCTTCATTTTACTAGTCTTAGGTTAACATTGCAGTGTCTCACGTTCATTTTCACCTCTTTAGATAAAGAAGGTGTAATGCGAAATCAATCCTACTTAAAACATATAGCAAATAGCATTTTCTAATTGGAGGCGTTTGTATGAAAAACTTGATCAATTTTCAAGTTTTGTTCCAGTGGTCCAACCATGGACATTGCTATTGCATCACCTACTCTAGAATATATTCATAGTAAGAAATTTGTAACCCGACATTTGAGGAATCGATGTAGCATGCTATATTATACATCAATTTGATTGAAAATAAACTATGTTTGTGTATTTCCTGATGCTTCTGTGTTCATTGGGCCAGGCTGGGCAGCGAGTCGCTCGTGTCGCTGCTGGGTGTGACGATCACCTTCATCGCCGTGCTGGTCCAGATGTTACCGGACAGACCCCTCGGCAGCAGTGCCATCCAAGGCTGCTACGATTCTTGCTTCTACTACAAAGACTAGCAACTGGTGTTTATTAAGAGTATTAAGTCAAAGTGCTGTTAACTCCTCCGTATACTTTGTGTGTATCAATGTATGGTACAATTCCAAAATAAATACTGATTCAAGGTACGACCAAAACACCGGTATCCGATTGAGCACAACGAGCACACACTCATTGTGTACTACCAGTCATACAAATATTATATTCCATGAGCCTTGTAATCAATATACGCCATAAACCTTATAATTAGTGTGACCACCGAGTCATAGCTGTTGTGTACCACAAGTCATAGAATATAAGTATGTAAATCAAGAAACAAATAATCATTTTGTACCACGCGTCTAGTCATTAATAGGTACCACGAGTGATAGATGAAGTTTTTATTATCACGAGCCATGGAATATAGCATCCGAGTCATACAGTTATGAGTGTTCTATCATGAACATATAATTACTTATTGTCAATTGCGAGCCATCTTATTGTGTACCACGAGTCATGTAACTTGTGTATAAAACAATTCATATTATTGTGTACGAAGCGTCACTTAGTGTGTTCTACGAGTCTTGTATTTTTGTGTACATTGAGTTACGTATCCATTGCTTACCACAATTCATGTACTTATTATGTACCTAAAGTCATTTCATAGTTGTGCATCATGAGATGTGTAACACTTGAGTATAGCGAGTCGTATAATAATTATTACGTACCACGAGCCATATTTATCCTATTAATGTGTACCGCAAAATTATATTTATGTGTACCATAACGTCTTATTTATGAATGATATATTGCAAGTCTTATAACTATTATGTATCGAAAGACATGATAGTTGTGTACCTCGAGTCATGTGATACTTCTCTTTTGTGAGTCGTATTATTATTGTGTACCACAAACCATATTTAAGAGTACCAGAAGTCACATAACAATTATGTACCAAGGGTCATTTTAGTATAGTGTACCTAAAGTTATATAAGTATTGCGTAATGTGAATGGGGTAATTATTACGTAAAAATAACTGTTACCTCTCCTCCTCATATCCGTCTTTACTTCTGAGGCCTGTGCATGATTGAAGTGTGTGACGCGACTGAAAAACCTGTGTATGACACACCTGTGTACGTGATTGATACGTTAACTTTAGACTGCACAGGACTTGGGTAGCAGCCTAAGAATGGACCAAACAACTTGCTCCTGTTACCATACTTTATTCTATTCGGTGTAACTTCTGAAAGCAATTGGATTACCTTTGAACTGACGTACTCGCCAGAATTTTGTTCAAACAAATGTCAGTTCAGCGTCTTGGCTTTATCAAGAACATAGTTTCAGGATTTTAGCATTAAACTTTAAAGTAAATGCTGCTTCATAACCTCAACTTTAAAACATAGCATATTCATTGCAGTCGTACTTCCATCAAACATTCAAATTTTTTGATTGAAAATCAAGTTTCAAAACAAATCCATCATATATGGAAGAACATACGTTGTTTCGAAGGCATAATTTCGTACGCCAATGGGGCTACACATCTAAATCCAGCCCGAAAGTACTTGGACTGAAATTCAACCCCTAAATGCACGCACGTAATGCCTGAACACGCACCATGCACTCACGCATCCTCACACCAGTCCCAACTAAATTGTACGTGTTTTGAATTCGTTCGGTTTAGACACGTATCAATAATAATACAAGTTGTAGTGCGGGCATGTTTGATGAATAAATTAATAATTATACGCTAAAATTTGATTAGTATAATTTATAAAAGCTGTACTTTTAAAGTTTCAAAGTAAGAAATGTTACTAAATGGAAGTTTCTTTTTATGGGTTGAATACTACATGAAAAGTGAAGAAGCAAAATGCTTTTTCATAGAAAAACCACAGTTCAAAAAATTTATATGCATTTCCTATTTGTATTCCGTACCTTGTCTGAATAAATTGGCTTGCTCATTCTGACAAATTTAGTTGTCAAAGAATAATTTAATACATGATTGTATCCATATACCGTGTTTACACCCAATACAAAGCTTAATAGAAGCAACACGAGGTATACATTGGACAGACAATGCACAGTAGCTTTACTGTGGTGTATGTCAACTTAGGTGCTCGTACTCACCACATGTGTAGATACTCCAAATGCTGAGAGGCACAAATCTTGTCTTATTTAGTTAAAATATACAACCAATCTTTTTCTTCAACAACCTAAGAATTATTAATGCTCTGATTAAAAATAAATTATAATTGCTTTAAATTTCTTATTTCTCTCTATCACGTCCCAAAAATCAAGTATAAGTTTGGAGAGCGAACTTACATCACTTATCGCTCTATTTTAGCTTAGAAGCACTTTCCAAAGTTCCATAAATCAATGAAAAAATGAAGCTTAAGGAAGATAGACGTAACGTTCCAGATACACAACTCGCGTGGAGTCGTGATCCTTCAGTTGCTACGACGAGGTAAAAGGGAAGAAAAAAATCATAAAATGACACACCAAGACATAAAATTCGAACTCACAATCGTTATTACTGACATCAGGATAGTTGGGTAACGTTTCCTTATATGCAGCATACCACTTATACATGTTGACGACAACAGACATCACCAGCAGCCATTACCGAGCATAATGCCCAGTGAGGGTTGCGCACACCTAAAACTACGACATAGAATTCTTTGTGCATGATCATAGTCATAAAAAGTAGTTCGGAAAAGGTGAGTGAAACCCTTAACATTTCACAGGGCGTACACAACAGCAAACAAAATAAAGTTTAACAATTATTGTCACATAAAGAAGAAGTTCAAAACTCAAAATTCATTGCAGGAGATTCCAAATCTCGACCACCTATTCCCAGAACTAAAAAATATATAAAAAGCTGTACTCAAAAGATTATGAAACAAGGGATAGGAAAATTCACTATAGATGAGACAGTGTATGCGTAACATGAAGTTAATCGCAATCAATCATAATTATTTAATGCTAAAATACTATCGTCCGTTAAAGCATTTCAACACAAGTAATCAAGACCTCAAACCTCAAAATCGTTCAATAACGATTTATGAAGAAATGAGATTGGCGTCTGCAGTCGCACCATAAGCCGCTTCTTTAAGAAAAAGAGAAGAATAGGAAATACAAGACCCACTTAACTAAAAACTAAACTCAGAACAGCTTTTTGCAATGTCGTTTCTGGGATATCATTGAGGAACACGAACTCCCAAGCTAAAGATGGGAGGACAACCCCTAGCAGTAGGCACTCAGTAAAGTTCAAGAGTCCTCCCTGTTCTCTATAGAGCGCGAAGTCGCCAGGGTACACTGTAGAACAATCAAATTTAGTGAAGCCCATCGGGGAGATGTATGTAATATCCTTCATCGTTTATCTAAGAGGAGTCCAGGATGCTATTTCGAGGAAGTGTGAAATCCCCAGGTTCCGCTAAATTACATTTCCAGTAAGCTCAACTTTCAGAAGTGCAAGCTTTGATAACGAAGAAACACAAACTCACTGAGAAATCAGGAACAAATCAAGACATCTGTGCAAGAAGTCACTTCCTCAAATGACGTCGAGCACAAAATATATCGAGGACTGACAGATTATGAAATCAAACTTCCTCAACTGGAGCTTCTGAATGTTTTGCGAGTCGCTGAGAATACCCTCGAGGAGTACAAAATCTCCCAAGGCAATAACACGGCATGCGCATCTCTCCTTCAGCTTCCTTTGGACATCCCTTTTAAACTTTTCTTCAAATCAATGTGTTTACAAACTTTGTAAAGAAAAAATGGACAGAAAGTCCCTGAACGTGTGGTCTCCTCTACTACACCCCTAAATCAAACCAGCTTCTTAACCTCTTGCTTGCCCCGCGCCTGTGAATCACTACTTCTCGACCTTATGAACAATTATTAAAATAATGAATAACCAATACCCATGACCAAAGTTAATCGTGCGTATATGGAAGGTACGAATAATCCCCGCGTGGTGTCCTTAACAAAATTAACTTTGAATTACGCAAATAATGTGGGATTTAAAAATTGACGTGTTTGCTCAGATGTTATTTATTGTTTACGAAGCGTCAGTTTACATAAACACACTGTCATTTAAACAATTTAACAAAATAACAAATCAATGCAGTTAATCTAGAAGCCTTTGCTAGACAGACCAGCCCCACACGATTCTGTTACAACAAGCCTTACACAAATAGACACCCACAAGAAAATACGAAAATTGCCCACTAGAATAAATAAAGTAATTTTTTCTTCACCTATCATTACCTAAGATTCGAAAAAGACATATAATTTTAGGACGACAATCTCTCGAGCAGCACTCAGTTTAATTAATTAGTACGTAACAGAATCTAACTGAATCAGCCGTAAAAATATGTACAAAATAAGTAGCATAAACAAACAAAGACACAAATTTCATCAACAATTATAACTTCTGAGAGAATAGGCCGAATAATTTAGCACTTGCGTTAGTTACCGCCTATATTTACACAAAGATTACTCTTGCATTAAGAGAATTTACGACTTCTGTTTTTGCTGTTAGCGTCAAACCTTTCAACTATGAAAGGAGTTTTATGTATAAAAATACAGCTTTACGTTACAATTCTCGATGCACCTCGTTAGAATGATAGATTTCGTAAAATAGGTCTAGATTAGGCGATAAACCTTTTACCTGTTGCAAAGTACAAGGGTTGTTTCCTTTAACCTACGATGGGTTATAAAAAACGGGAAATTTGCACAACATAATAATTTTATTAGCATTAGTACTGCAGGGTCTTACTTATTTCTCAATATCATGGGGTTCTCAATCTTTTTCCCGTTAAGTACCTCTCGAGTTATCGGGCCATCAACCCGATAATCAAATAAAATTTCAGTGTGTTGAATAACTCGATATACAATGGTACCGCAAAGGATATTATCAAATGATTTTAAAGATTTAAAATACTTTTTCGTTAGCCATTTAATACTCCTGGAAACTTTCCTGTCAACCCCTGCACTATATAATCACCAAATCGGTTGAGGCATTTGCCATATCTTGAGACAAGCTTTTCGATGCCTTCTTCAAAGAAGTTAGCCGCCAGTTAGGAGAGATAAGTCTTGACGGACACGGCGGGATTGGACCCAACGAGCATACAACTTCCGGTATCCGAGATGTCGTACGATTGTTTACAAAGCACATCTTGAAATATCTAGAAATTCTTCAGAATGTTCACTGAGTGTAAACCTTCGTTTGGGGTTGACAACCTGATAAAACTCACTGATCGAGGACTACAGTAGCGATAGACTTGCCCGTGGTCCACCTTCATGGACGTCGCTTCGTCCTTTAAATCTTTTACATCATTCCCGTACACAATCTTTACTTATAGAGTTTTCACCGTAAACTTTGCTTATTCAGCGATGAATTTCAGCAGTACTTCGTCTTTCTGCTTGCAAAAAAAAACGAAAAAACTCAAATTTGGCGGGAGCCTCAATCGTAGCGACCATGTTCAATTGCCAGTACCTGGGGTAATCAGGCTGTATTCGTCTTCGCGATTATGTAGAAAAAGAAGTTAGACCTTGCAGTATTTTTGATAATAAAATTATAGTTATATTAATCAGTCTTTTTCTATACTCCATCGGAGGCTGAAGAAAACAGCCCTCGTAGCTTTTCAAGTGTATTCGTGCAATGAGTCAACGTATAACCTAGTTAAGTACCTGCGGTAATAATACATTTGTTGAAAAGTTTCCTCTCTTGTGTGACGTATGAAGTCCCAGCATAGAAATTTTCACTTAAGCATAAACTCATCCACTGGATTTTCTCAAACTCGCAACGATCAAAGTGACGAGAAACAGACAGCTCTTGAGAGAAGGTAACACTGGTAGACCACTGACTTATTTGTTAGGAGAGATATTACGTAAAATGATATCGATATTCCCCAGCACGTCAGGATGACGACTCATTATGTGGCTCTTGAGGTTACCCTTGAGAGCAGCACTGTATTCACAATGGGGACACTTGAAAGGACGTTCCCCAGTGTGGGTCCTCATGTGTCTCACAACGTCAGCCCTCGATTGGAAGTGTTTGAGACACATGGGACAGTCGTGAGTTAGTGAGGACCCAACAGCCCCTAAAGATATGATAGACCGGGTCATCGACCCTGGAATAACATGGCCAGTGGCCGAGTCAGAGCCGTCTCCATTGCTCCTGCTGTATTTGTCTCTGTAGCGGTAAGAGATATCTCGAGACGCAGCACCTCGACCTGGGGACCCTATTGAAGAGTTACGAGGTGACCCTAACGCCTTGCGGTAGCCAGCTCGCTCAGCGGAGGGAGACGACAGAGACATGAAATTGGCATGGGTGCTGAACGCCTCCATGCGTCCAACAGACGACAGAAGCTGGTCAGCGTCGCTGGCGCAGAACCCAGCAGATCTTAAGCTAGAAGCTGAGAGTACACCGCCAGACAGAGCTGAATTGATGTCTACCTCTGAGGAATGGACCAGGGAGTGTGTCGCTCCTGTGGAAAAGTGCACGGAGTTTTGGGGAGTTGTATCGCAGTGTTCGTTCCCCACTGCTGTGAATGAACTTATCTCGGATTCGTTTCCATCACCCTGAAATTAAATGAAATGGTAAACATCTAGATGAGAAAATCGAACAAAATATAATGGAACAGATTTTTGGTGGGATATCATTAATTTTTTCTTTCGAAATTAATGACGGTAGTTAACAAGTAAATCAAATTCACAGTATCTAACGCTGGATAGTGTATAGTTAACGACATTTACTTACATAGTAGAAAATTATTAAATTTATGCATGCATTCATAATTATAGATATACATTGAAAAACCCACTTTAAAACAAACATCAGCTTTCGAAACATTGACATCCACTTATCAAGATTTTAAGCTAAAACAACGAAACACAACCTTTTCCAGCCAACACTCCAGAGAAGAGATACTAAGAAAATATTTTGTTTTAAATACGTACTAGATTTGTCAGCCCTTCAACCAGCGTTCGTTGCCAAATGAAGGAATAAAGGTCGAAAAAAAGAACTGATTCACGGTTTGATGCAAGTGTTAAATTACGGAGTATTAATGATACGGGTTAAATTACAAGGGCTTAATAGCATAGGATTATCGATGAACGTTATATCCTGGCTGTATTTTCAGGACTCTGTGTAGTGTAGTAGATACAGGGTTTCAGTTAGGCTGAAAAGAGAAGAACAAATGCGGTATTTGTTTAATTTGTGTCAAATAACATGGGTTTCTAGCATGAACACTGAGCATGTGCTAGAAGTGAAAATTGCCGGTTGGTGATATAATGTTAAGAAAGACTACACATATGAAGATGAAATATTAAGCAACCTTCTCAAATGAAAATCAAGGTGAGAGATGTACAGAGCACACCCAGACCAAGGTTCAAGAAGTGAGCTCTTACATTGTAGTGAATATAAAATGTGCTAGTGTGTGCACGAGAGATTCAAATTTTAGAAAGCAATAGTAGGTAGTCAAGTTTTTACTCATCCAACTAGGCCTTTGGAAGACTGTAAGATGAAGGATTTTTCTTCTCAGACTGTATCTCATGGAAGATGAGAATGTTAGCCAGGGAAATAATGAGTACATTAGTTAAACTTCTCTTGAGTCACTTCTTCCCGTAGGATGGGAAGTTTCTGAGGCTATTTTATTAGGACCTTCGTAGCGTTAAATGGCCACGCATAAAAGGTGTTCTAGTAGTTGACATGGCGCCTATATACTGGAGCAAATGAAACTAACACAAACCCACAAATACATCAGGTCTACGCTAGTTGAACAAGCCTGTAGCCAACTTCAGTTCTCCAACACGACCACCTAAAACACAATTGAGTGCATCAAATCATTCACACCTCTAACTTTTAAAAAAGGAGTTTCATATTTACCTGTAATTTGAGCTTCTTTGCCATTTTTTTGAAACTCAATAATTAAGAAACCACGCATAATTTGAAAATATTTTGTACTTTGAGTCTTTCCCATCAGAATACTGACATTCAAAATTCATTTTTTCAACTGTCAAAAAAAACCATTAAAGTTTTGACGGGATAAGGATCTTTTAGATCTTGAGATGCCACCTCAGAACGTACAAGTTTGAAACGTCTCATCATGGGCCAGAGAGGTAGGATACATCGTTATTAACAAATCAAAATGAATTCCTGATTACCAAATATTAACTGAAAATGCATAACCAAATCATTACCTTAAGCAAAGAGAACAAGATACAAAGACAGAGCAAATATTCGAAGTACGTCTCACGACACGTACAACAGGGACCAGATCAAAAAAAAAAAGCACATAAACGAATAATTAGTGCATCAATGTTTACCATTATCTTACACAGTTTTAACCTCCCGGGACCAACTACAAGTATTTACACAAGTAACACAAAATCTGATCTCGAGTTCTTATAATTCGATAATACAATCATCAGCAAATAGAACTGAACATAGAGAACAAACGGCACTCAAAAATGTGTTATAAACTAGAGAAATGAATAGAAAGTGTGCATACAGAGGAATAGAACACAAAGCAAGCTAACTCAAGGCCAGACACTTTTTGAAAGAAATATTCTTTTTTCGTACAACAAAGAAATTTTACGCTTTGCGATATTGGTATCACTTTCAACAAAAATACATACAATGTTTCCCAGAATAGAGCAATATAGAAATTGACAAACCTATTCCAACATAAAGGTTTATAGAATTATCCAAAGCTATTCTCTGTTTTTCTACATCAATTTAGATTCCTAATCCAAACCCAGACCCCTTCAGTTTACTCTAATGAACTGTTCAGATCACTCGCCAACACAGAGTTAATTTAGCATCAACAATTGTTAGTGTTTAAGTATACATGTTCCTCAAAGATCTTATTGGTCGCCCGACTGCACGCTGTGATCCATGTCAGAAGCTTCATCCTGTGAAGTGACAAGTCTCTGAGGTGCGTTGGACGATGAGACAATTTCTCCAGCCACACTTGACGAAGATTGCTGTGGTGACACAAAGACACTGGATGCATGAGCCTGACTACAAAAGCTAAGCTGCTGAGCATTGCTTGGAGGTGAAGGCAAACTCAACAACGATCCAAGGGTTTCTAAATGAGGAGAGGTGAGTTCACCGGCAGAAGAGCTGGCAAAAACGGAGTTCTTCGAAGATAAAACTCCATCAGCATAAGAATCCCTGAAAGGAGATCGAAGAAGTCCTGCCATTATATCTCGCTCTTCAGAGGCGTCGGTGGAAGACCGCCTATTCAGTCGCACGAACTGACTTCCTGTCACATTTGCAGATGGGAAGAAACCGTCGCTATTTTCTCGGTCTTTGGCGTGAACTTTCTTCACGTGTACCGTCAGGTTGCTTTTCTGAGCAGAGCGGTAGGGACAATGAGGGCATGAAAATGGACGCTCACCAGTGTGTTTGCGGATGTGTGTTTTGAGCCACGACTCACGATCTGTGACATACCCACAATTAGGATAAGAACAAACCAGCTGGCGGTGTGATGCTTTGTTGTTGTTGCTGCACTGCTTAATGTTGAACGCATTGTTCAGCATTCGGAATTGATTACCATTCATTGACAGTGATCTTGGTTCAGAGGAGTTGGTGTTGAACACTAATGAAGATTGAAACTCTGCTCCATTACAACCATCGAAACTCATCCTTCTCTTTGGCAAGACACTGTTGTTCGCCCAGCTAATTTTGTTGAATTTAGTAAAACTGTCATAAAGAGAAGGAGTATTTCGCCCTGAGCAAGAAGTATTTGTATTGCATGGCATTGACGATGCAGTGGAAGAAGGTATCAACGAAGGAGGAAGGTCCAACTGCAGTTCTCCAGCAGGAGCAGACCGAGAGATGTTGGTGTTGCGAAGGGCACCGCCGTGGCTCCCCTCCCCATCATCCTCCCCCTCCATCAGGAGGCCCTAGAGCCGAGGGAGGGGAGCCAGTTAGTCAAGGAAGGGTCAACTCAAACACACATAGCTGTATATTTTAATTCAACACGTGACACCACATACGTCACACTGAAGCTCTGCTGCTGATTTACAAACAAAATTAAACCATCACAACCAGGAAAAACGACCAGAGAACAATAACCTCCTAACAAATTGCTCATATGATGCCTTAAATTGTCAAAGACGATACATTTAAGAAAAGCATTCAAAGCTATTAAAAATGCTGAGTAAAATCCATTAAAAAATTATAAACTCATTCAAGACAACCCATACAAGTTCAAGGTCATTGTTATATCTGAAAGAAACAGCTCTTTATTACTATAAAACTGAAATATTGTAAACATAAACGATATGAAACAAATACACACATTTCATTACCTCCATAAAGACCTTATGTGCTGATAACCAGTCACAGAAGAACAGAAATTTATGTTTACTAAAACTACTTCAACAACACTCAGTAAGAAAACAAAGTCAAACAAACAATAGAGAATATGAAGACTCACTAGTCTGTCACGTGCAGCAGAAAAAGGCAACCATGACAAGTCGTTGGATGAGCCCTCATTGTTCCAGTTGACTGCTGTGTTCTGCTGTTGCTGTGCCCATATTTGGGAGACCGAGCCCTCTTCTTCTTCGTCTTCTTCTTGATCCCCACACTCTTCTTCTTTTATTTGTACACCCTTAATAAAACAAACAGAACACAAATGTCCCAAAATTTTGTAACATTTTTAACACAGGTTGCTAAACACTATGAATACTTAGAGCCAAAGAGCTACCCATTTACTTCAGTTAACTCAAAATATGGCTAGTTTTTTGTAAAGACAAAGGGATGATGAGAAAACAGAGAAAGAACTAGCAACCTATTAATGGACATAAAATAACTTTGATCAAAGTTTCTTATTCATCTATGTACATACATGAATAACTGCTAGCCATTTTATGCATCACAAATCATGATGATGATGATTCACCATTAAAGAGCACAGCATGAAGTAAACATACCTATTTCTACACAACTTCATATTTGTACTGCAGAATTGAGGCAATTTTATTTTAAAGTTTCTTAAGGAAATATAATCAACATATTCATTTTACAGATCTCTCCTTTCAACCATCTGTTATAAAGAGCTACATTGCATAGCTAACTCACATGTTTGCTACTTGAACAATAAATTGCTCCTAGAAACTAATTTTGTTCTTCTAGGTATTTTTAAGAAAGTTTCATTTACATGTCTTAATCCCCTACAACATATACATCGGAATAAAAAATTTGCTCCATCTTTATAATAAACTTTTAACTTGGAATATATGAATAATTTCAAACAAATTGTCCCAGCCGAATCATTACCTATACATATGAAAATAAATAGGTGACATCAATGTATGAGTGAAATGCTTCAAATGAAACCTACTCTAAGCATGTCATGCATAAAATGAGTTATACCTGGGTTTCATGGAAAAATGTATTCCATTAACTAGTGGCAAATGAAATTCTGAAGAAAAGTAAAGTTTGACTTTAAAACAAATTTTCTGCAATGATCGTTTGATTGCAATTCAATAATGTAACCTTAGGGAAGCTATACAGTATCACAAAAACAAGACTACCAAGCCAAAATTTATATTTTGGAATAAGCAAAAAAAAATTTTTCTCAAAGGGACACATTGGAGGGCTGTTTTGCAACAAATGAAAACATAATAGGACCCAATGGTAGGTTTTATCACAGAAAATGTGTTGAAAACTAAATAAATCACTACTCACCTCTTCATCATAGGGTTCATCCTGCATAGCAGTAGAGATGGATGCATTTTCATTCTTCACAGAATCATGACAAGCTTCAGTAGATTCCTTCTCTGTTACTGATGCCAAATCATTCTCTGATATGCTACTTGATGCAGACTCTCTCCTTTTTAATTCATTAGAAAGAGACTTCTTACTTCGTTTTGTGCTACTAGCAAGGTTTTCCTCAACATCAACAGATCCCTGATTACTGTTATTATTACCAGCATTATCCAAATTTGAACATTTTCTTTTCTTCAGAAGTTTAGAGCTACTTTTTTCCAAGGAATTTTCTCTATCAGAATGCCCATTAATGGCAGATAAAAATCCCTGGGCAGGTTCTTCATCAGGAGCAGCAAGCCCTTTGATTTGTAGTGTCTCAGCAGCCTTGATGAGGGTTGGCAAATGAGCCTGTGGAACATTTACTTCACCAGCATACATGTAGCTGAGCAAATAGGTTAAATTTTGATGAGGCAGATCATGAAGGACTATAACAGGGTGCTTGCATGGTGTACTGGAAAAAACTCGAGCAAAGAAGTCGCTGCACGTTGACAGGACAAGCTTGTGCACTGGGAAGAGATGACCATCACATGCTATGGTAGCATCACTGAGCACAGCCTGCAACAACCATGAAGCACATATAAGAAAATTAAATTAAAGTTAAATTTGCCAAATCTTTATGGAACAAATTTCAAAATATCACATGAATTACACATCATTCTTCAAACTAATTCATAGAAGAAACAAGATTTAAAAATGATTAATTATTTAACAAAATGGGCTATATAAAATTACACTTATTATTCACTTGAAATCCTAGTAAGTAAAAAAGTAGTTTATTTTACAATTTACTACTTGCATGCATTAGTAGTCACCATGTCAAAAATTAAACTACTATCATAACTCAAATCTCAGAACTAATTACAACTGTCTTATATATCTCAAAAATTGTAAAAATAAATATCCTACATACATTTTTCTGGCAATGAAAATTATTTAAAGCTATTCCTTAACTTACCTTCTCCTGCAAAGAAGCAATAGCAACCTTGAAATTAGAAGAATGATTGTTCCATTTCAAGGAAAGCAAGTGGTTGCTTTGACTGATTTCATCCATTTCACCTGCCATGGTAGACTGCTAAAACTTATATATTTCTCAAATGCTAATCATAAACATGAGACAATATTAATTTCTCAAATTCTAGCCATTAACAAGAGTCAGTATTGTGTCTCATAGTATTTTGATGACCTAGTATTACAATTTATTTTTTTTTAATTTCATTTCCTGAAAAAGAACATTGGAGGTGAACAAAAACTTGAAAAAGTTTGATGTTTTTCCGGATTTCTAAAAAGCTAATAATTACTCTAGCACTCTTTCCTTTCACAGCAAATTCATTAATTTAGCTCCAAAACTATAAATCAAAATTTACACTCTTTAACTTCTGATTTATCTAAAGTTAGTTTCTACTTCAAACCAGTTATATTATAAATTCAAGATAATTTATTTTCAACACTTTAAAATACACTGTAAATACTTTGGAGGTGTTATGAAGAATTACACAAAGATTAGCATTCAAATATCATTATTTACTGGAGTAATAGGAGGAAAATTTACAAATGTTTCAAAAAAAGCAGTGAAAATAAAATATAATATACTCATGGCAATATTTTTTAGATAAAGAATGGCCAGATCTGTGGATACAAGAATAGCAATGAACTACACTACATACAAAATTTTGATTTGCCATATTGTAAAGATAAACATAGACAAACATCACTATTATTTATGACAGAAGTCTGCCTCTTCTTTAGTACCTTTACTCTAAATTATAAAATACAGTAAAATCAAAGACATATGATGGCCTCAAAACCCACACTTCACACTATAGCAGTTTCTAAAATTTAGAAAAATATCTTTTGATGCCATAATTTTGAAAATAGAGTCAACAATGCATTTATTGCTATTTTTTTTCTACTTATAAGTTAAGAAAAACACTTGACAGCATTTCCAAGTAAGTTTAAAATAAGTTAGGCATCTCAGTTGCTTAAATGTTCAAATCTTCACGACACATCAGACTCCTGTAGCACTATTTCAGTTTGCTGAGTGTGATTAATGTGTAATCAAAAAAGTCAAATTTTAACCAGTTAGCTGTCAGCATTTATGCTGAACTTTTTTCCAAATTTAAAGTGAATATCACAAACATTATTAATTAGGAATAGGTGCAAAAGCATTACAATAACAGTCCAGTCTGACTGCTAGAAGTATTAGAATTTTTCAGTGCAATGCTTCACATTCAAACAATCAAGGCAAAATTATTAGACTAAAGATTTCAAACATTGATTCTCATCAAAATTGTATTTTAATTCTAGCTTTAATCCTATCAGAGTAATTTTTTCAATAATACTATGATGTATACTAATACTGTAATGTAAAGCTAATATTGTAATGCACTCTAATACTGTAATGTAAAGCTAATATTGTAATGCACTCTAATACTGTAATGTAAAGCTTATATTGTAATGCACTCTAATACTGTAATGTAAAGCTAATACTGTAATGCACTCTAATACTGTAATGTAAAGCTAATATTGTAATGCACTCTAATACTGTAATGTAAAGCTAATATTGTAATGCACTCTAAAACTGTAAAGTAAAGCTAATACTGTAATGCATGCTAATGCTATAATGCACACTAATACTGTAGTGTATGATAATTTTGTACAGCTCAATAATGTAATGCATGCTTTAATCATGTCTAGCTTTACACAAACCCTAAATGAAAACTGCTTGCAAAATCACTATATTCTTTCTATACTAATACAGGCAGTGATAAAAGTTTCTTTCAATATTACCTCAACAATTATGTTAAAATAGCTTCAAAACATAAGCATAATGAACAGAAATTCTCAAAGCTCACATAATGAAATTGCAACAAATTTTTAATGAAGTATTACAGAAGTCAACACACAACATTGTAATGTAAAGACTTCCTGATTTCCAATAAAGAAGTTCTTCTGATATGGCAATAAATATTCAATCTATAAAAATATTTCATTCAAATAAGTAATTTTCCAAAAATTATTTTTAATTGTAACAAAGAAAGTTTGACAATTTAATCCAAATAATATTTAACTGAGATAATAATAAACACCTTGAGTACACATTTTGATTTATAACTTATCAATAATTACTTATAAGCACAAATGGCAATACTATAACATGAAAACAACTTTGGTTCAAATCAGTCTCAAATACAACTGATTATCCTCTGCTAAGTTTTAGATACAACATAATATTTTTAAAATTGAGAATTATCCTACAATAAAAGTCTCAATAGAGAATCTTAATCTAGCAAATAAATTTAAGTAGTGAGACATGAAATACTTGACAACATTATTAACTAGATGTGGAAATTCCGCGGTTTACTTCCATTCTGTATCTTACCCCGCGATAACATGGCTGAGAAATTTTATGGTTTAAATGTGATAAAATTAATGATCTATCAAATAAAATACATTTTCACTTTTAAAATAAATGCATTAACCATATAGATTTCATAGAGTAACGAGAATAAAAGTCAAAGTCGTTATATACTTTACATTCTGATTTCAATTCAATAGCTTCTCTTCAGTAATAGATGGGAGGAAATAAGAGACACAGACATATAGAGAGACGGAAATGAAAATATACAATGTATTATTTAAGTGAATGAAAACAGAAAAATTAAGACAACTTGTTTGGTCTTCTTTTCCTGTTTATAGGAGAAAAAGAACTTATTCACTCCGGACCCTTAAATCGATGATCACCAGAATCGGTAACAAAAACTAACCAAAGTCCGCATTTGCGGACTGAATGACGTGGATAGATGTGATGCAGTCTAAGTGCAAACGAGGCAATTTGCACTACATACTTGAACTAAGTATACTTCAAAACCTCCTTAACCTCTTTCAGCCGTGGTGCCAAACTTCAGAAAACAATCAAACATCCCTGAAGGCGTGGAGCTGTATGGACCCATCTCCGGAGCTCCAATAAAAGTAAAAGAAGAAGTGTACTCTACTGTTGTATTGCGTTGAAAGTGAATAGAGCCAGAAATTACAAAGAAACGGTAAAGACAGCTGCAAAAACTCTACTTTTACGATTGTTTCCTGGTTGGTCAAGGCAAGTGTGCCACCGGGAAAATCTACAGATGGAGGGATATGTTACTATGCTTCATGACGTAGAAAACGAACGTGAGGAATATCTTTTTGATTGGGTTGCGTGTGCATCAGATATTGATGAAAGTGCTATGGAGGACGAGCAGGATGGGTAATGGAAAACCAGAAATTCTCGGAAGAGAAAAAAAACAGTGGAAGAAAGTGAGATCCAGGAAGGAGGAAAGAAGATGCACGTAAGTGCAAACGGGGCAGAATGTAATGAGAATGAGAGATACAGTGACAATTCGTACCCTTCAAGGATAAACAGAAACTCAAGTTTTGAAAGAGCAGACGCTAGCACTAATGTGCAATCAAACTTTGGGAAAGAGAAAGGAGAAAAGGCAGAGTTTTCAAGTTAAGTTTGGGCTTCAATGTAACCAAGACCATGCGATCAGAAGACAGCAAAGTGATTCTGGTGCACCCAACTGGAATGGGAGCTTGCACCTTTACTACCGACCCAGTGGCATTGGCACAAGGCATTGGTGAGTCCTCATTTAAAGTAATACAGAAGAGCTACATTTGAGTAAACAAATGGGGTAATCTAGTGGCCTTTAAGCTAGAAGAATTAACAATTGAAAAACTGACATCTCATTTAGCAGATGAAAAGGCTAGGCAAGTGGACTGTAAACTGTTCTCAGTCTGTTTCCCAGATGCAGTCATGGGGAGTTATCAAGGGACTACATCCAGCTGTAAATGTAGAAGATGTTAAGGCATCAGCAGATTGTGAAAGCCATGAATTGCTCTCTGTAACTTGTCTACCCTGGTGCAGTAGAGGTATAAAAGAAGAGTCATCAGCAGTCAAGCTAGGCTTTGCAGGAACTCAATGTCTCTCACACATATATGTAGGATTTGCCAGATATGCAGTATTCCCTTTTAATGCTCCTTGCTGCTGTTACCACTGCCAAAGGCTGGGACACGTAGCAGTGAACTGCAATTCACCTCTTCGCTGCCTGGTGTGCTCTGGCCCACATACGAAGGATGAGTGCACTGCTAAACCAGGACAGGAGAAATGTGCAAACTGCCATCAGACCCATGTAGCAAGCTCTAAAGAATATCCAGCTATCAGAAATATAGCAGCTATACAGAAGCTGCAGCATGCTGGAGTGGGTTTTGATGCAGCCAAACACAAGGTGATGAAAACACAGACTGAACTTGGCACTAAAGCACCATTTATGAAGAAACAAAATTTAAAAGTTCCAATAGTTAGCTCAAACATCATGGGATCACAACACAGTATTCAAGGGAATCAGCAAGAAAGCTAGAATGACCTAACTGTCCAAGAAGTCATGGTGGATATTCACCAGTCAGGTGGATCCTACCTATGGTCAGATGCAGAAGCTCTCCCCTCAACAGCCTCCAGCAGCCCACTCTACAGCTCTGTAGTTCAGGGCTTGGAGGACCTGCCATCCACAAACCAGCATTTTCAGCTGAGTGGTGTTCAAGAGAGGAACCCCAGCAATAATATTACTCAGCCGACAAAGAAACCTTCCCCACAGATGACAACAGCTACAGAATGTGCTGAAATTATATAAAAAACTGTAGCATCTTTGGGTGAAAAGCTAGAGCACCAATTGACAGAATTGGGCATGGAGATGCTATCTAGAGTGATACAGAGGCTAAGCTTGGAACTACAAAACAAAATGAAATCAGTAATTGCAGAGGTTTCCTACATAATACTCAGTAAAGTTTCTTCCTTACTTAGTGAGGCAATTCTAGCTAACATGCAAAAAGAGCAACCACCCCAGCGCCAATTGCTGTTGGCAGGAATGGTCCGCAATCATTTTGGAACTGAGTACTTAGAACCAATAATTACTAGTTGCAGAAACCAAGAGAACAAATCCCCAAGTAAGAACATGGCAGCATCAAAATGTCAGGATTCAGCACTAGAGGCAAGACCTTCTCACATTACACCTGTGAGGACCCAGAGGTATGCACTGGGGAAAATAAAACTGATGTCAATGCCAAAGCTCACAAGGTCCAGAACAAGACAACAAGAAAAAAACCCAACCAGCAGTGCAATACCAGCAGATAGGATGGAGTGGATGACAGATTTCTGCAAAAGTTGCCTCTATGTTGGAAAAAGGAACTGCTATGTGTTTATAACACAAGCCTTTATACTGGAAGTGCCTCTTTGGGATGGAAGTGGGGAATATGGCTCCCAATTCTGAAACCTGGAAAGGACCCTGAGCAAGTTTCCTCCTACAGACCTTTATGCCTGCTCTCATGCATTGGCAAGCCAATGGAATGTATGATCCAGAGAAGATTAGAGTATTGGGTGGAAACTAATAACCTTTTGCTTGGGGAGCAAGCAGGATTTTGGAGGGGAAAGAGCACAATGGACTCTTTACTCACTGCTAAAGAATTCATTGCCAATACCTTCTTCAGGAAGCAAATATGCATAGCAGTATACCTGGATTTAGATGGTGCTTATGTCAGTGTATGGCATGAAGGAATAATCTACAAACTGATAGCATCAGGGTTGGAAAAACTTATGTGAATTAGGTCAAAAACTATTTGACAGGACAAACTGTTTCTGTGCATTTGGGGGCAGTGCAATCAGAGGGTGTGCCTGTCACATGGGGACTCCCACAGGGAACAGTTCTTAGCCCACTGCTTTTCAACATCATGTTGTCAGACTTTCCAGTTGTTGATGGGATACAACTAATCATATATGCAGATGATATCACCATACTCTCAAAAGGTGACTCCCTAACAGAAGTGAGAGCTTGTCTCTAAAGGTATTTGGACACTCTAGCAACCTGGTTTAAAAAATGGTAAACCCAGCAAAATGTTCACAACAAATCTTCACCAAGAAACACAGCACACCTGATGTAATACTGTGACTGAACAATTCAGTGGTGCAAAACATATCTTACCAGAGGGTGTTGGGCATTGCCTTTGATGCCCCAAGACTCACCTTTGCAGCTCATATAGGAAATCTAGTGGGGGACCTTCGAAAAAGGATACTAGTGCTGTGAGCCCCATCAGTGGCACATTGGGGTGCATTTCTCTTGCTTCTTTAATGAGTGTGTATAGCATTTATCGGAAGCAAATTAGAATATGGATGGCCTACTTGGAGAATGCTTCAGTCTAGCAGCCTCAAAAAAACTTACTGTCATTCAGAATACAGCATTATGCAGCATATTGGGAGTGAGGAAAACCAGCCCAGTTTTGTCCCTGGGGGTGGAGTTGAGGATACCCCCACTGGAGCTGCAGCTCCAATTGCTGAAGCTCACTGGTATGTCCATCTCATGAATAGAGGAAACCATGACTATACACTGAAGCAGCTGGGACTAGCAAGGAGAGGGCAATAAACAGTATTTGAGACCCAAGCAAGACAAGTCTTAGTCTCAATGAAAGCACCCATCTCAAGTTGAGTCTAAATGGGAACCCTGTCCCCAGTGCCACCTTGGAGCAACTTTCCAGATTTCATCTCAGTCGATGCTCCATGTAGAACAGCATACTATGGGCAAGAGGCAGCAAATGAAGCTATTATGCAAGAGGACTTAAATGCAAAATATTGCAGATTCACTCAAATTTTCACTGATGGCTCAAAGCTGGCATCAGGTTCCACAGTGGCAGCACTGTTTGTGCCTACATTGACACAAGCAGTGGGTTGGAAGTCAAATACAGCTCATACAGTATTGGGGGCAGAACTGTTCAGAATTCACCAAGCCTTGACTTTTGCCAACAATTACCATGCTCTACATAACAAAGACATTGTTATTTTGTCAGACTCTCAGTCAGTGCTTTACCAGTTGAAAAATATCTGGAACCCTAACTACTGTCACATTGTGTATGATATCCAGAAGTTGGCACCTCAAAGACAACAAATTTCCAAAGTATGCTTCCAATGGGTAAGGGGACACTGTGGCATAAGGGGAAATGAGGCTGCAGATTGAGCAGCTGTCTTCAGTAACACAAATAACAAGACAGTTTGGACTTACCTGAGCTATGATGAGTCAGTCAAACAGCTCTACAATAGCTTCTTGGAGTACTGGAGGCAGAACTGGTTCAAATCAATACAGTCTTTGGATAAGGGTCAGTTTTTGGCCATTCACACTGAATCCCCAGCTACTCCTGTGAAAAGAGAACACCCATGCCGCTGGGTTGATTGTGCCATCAGCCATCTTCGCCTGGGTCATGTGGGTGTAGCAATTGATTTACATCATTTTCAGCTACTGGAGTTGCCTCTCTGCTGATGTGGACAGGTTGAGACAGTGGAACATTTTCTTCTGAAGTGTGACAACTACTCAGAACAGTATTATCCACCAAAACGATTGCTTCAATGCCTTGGCCTGCAGTTCAATTTAAAGAATGTCTTCGGTGGTGGTGACTAACTCGTCTAGAGTGCAGCTCCGCATCATAAGAGTCTTAGCCCAGTTCCTGTGTACTGTGGGAAAGTTGGAGGATCTCTAAAAAGAAAAAGGGAATTGGACAGGCCTTCTCACTCTCCTGAACTAATACTGATATGTTTTGTAAACTTTTACAGAGAAACTGAAAACTTTGATGAGAACCTAAGCTGCAGTGCAGTTGCTGGAGTCCAGGCTGGTGGGCTGAGTGTCATTACACTTACCAGAAGCATATTTGGAGCCTTTTGGAGGGCTCCAGTTCTACCAACCAACTAATGAGACAATTTGCAAAGTTTATCTAGCAGATATAACTGCTAATGCTCCAAATAAACATGACATAGAAGAAGAAGAATTAGAAGATACAACTGCCAACAATTAGAACCATATGAAAAAGTGTAGGTGAAAAATGTGAACATGTACAGGCAATATGGTTGAAATCTTGTTCCATTAATGATCTAAGAAATCATAATTCCTTTCAGTGCTCTGCAAGATGGCTTAATAGCCACTACAGTTTATCATTTTCTACCAGTGAAATAGTTTTTGCTTAAAATTGTTGGCATTTTCTTCAAGTATGGCAGATTACAGATTGAATAGTATGTCTAGTGATGATCAGGATGAGAATAATTTTCCACGTCGAGGTTTGGTTACTGATGGTAAGTAAGGAACACTATTTGCAACTGAGACTAGATCAATTGGACCAGATTTTGTGTCTAAATTTAGCATATTTATGAACAAAAATTTAGAATTTAAAAATTTGAAATATGATTTTTGGTAACTTATTAAAACCAATTGTGTCTTCTAAAGTGCAGGAAACAAGGAAGTTGAAGTAGGTCATGATTTTTTTGTTAGTTTTGGTGAGGGCTGAAACTAACATGACTTGAATGGTTAAGGTTATCACTTATTATTTGTTTTGTGTCAATTGTAGCATAATTTTGCTTGCTTAGTTTCCATACTGCTAAATTTTGGTTATGTTGCACCTTGGACCTTGCTAGAGTAGGATTAGGTATATGTTCAAATTAATCATACATTTCAGAAACCTAAATTTTAATTCATACTTGGATGACCTTGTCTGCAAGAGGCCTTTTAAGATACAATCTCTATTTTGGAACCTCCTTCTAATATGTGTACACTTCACAGCATAAAATTCATCTTGGTCTGTATGCATTTTAGTGTAATTTAGGCATTTAAATTTGTCATGCATTAACAAAGGTTATTTGTTTATTTAAACTTAGGCTTAGACTTGAGGGCCAGCTTTCAAGGCCTTGAATTCCCCTAAACTCACATACAAGAGAGTAGTATCCCAGAGTAGTTGCCTGTGTGCCAGGGTTGTCTAAAATAATTCCTCAAGGGCCACCCTGGGTCATTCCATGCATAAGAACCAGCCATGTTAGAGCATCACTGGAAGATCCAGCTTCTAGTTAGCATATTATTTTGTTGGTATTTTGAATGTCCATAGTAATAGAAGACAATGAGAAAATGTTCTTGCTGAACAATAAAACAAAGTTTCAATGTTTCAAATACATTTGTTTAGAAATCAATACACAAGGACTTATAATGTATGGTTGTAAGGTAAAATGAAATTGATAAACTTGTGATAGAATTATACAAAGAAATACTAAAGATTTAAATGTTCAATAAATTTTATTTGGTTGCTTTGTAAGCAGGGTATATAATTAATGTGAAAAAGTAAGACATAAAATAAAATATATAAACATATTGGATTTTATTATATATAGATATGTGACCATTAATAATACTTCTATCACAAGTGTCTAAGGTTGTGTTATTTTCATCAATACTTGCTACTACTTGATCCAAATGTAGTTGGCTTCATTGTACTCATGATGCTTTTAATACTAACTGGAATTTGCAGTTGATGCCTACTTATAATTTAAAAGTTATGTTATGTTTAATTTCTTCAGTAGAACCCCTATATTTTGCCTTTTTTAATGTAGTAGTAGGGGAAATTATTTTTTCTGCACTCTTTAACCTGCATTCCTAACAGAACATCAAAATCAATTGAAAAAGGTTTGAACCAAATGATTGAATAAAAGCATCTCTCAAATAGCTCATGTATAATAATTGTTATATAAGAAAAATATCATGCATTATTGTAATCTACAAAAAGATCATGAAATTACAGTGGAAGCACATTTGATGTAAGCTATACTGTATAACAAAAGTTGATTAGTATTAATCTACGTACTTATAGAATAGACAGTTTATGTTTTTCCTTCTCTCTATCTCGGTTTCTTTATCTGTGTGTGTCCGTTCCATTACTTCTGATATATTACTGAAGATCAATTATTAAACTGAAATCAAAATGAGTATACGTGTACCACCAACTTCGTCGACTGGTGAGTAAACTCTCTTGCGATGCAAGAAGACCAGGGTTCGAGACCCGCTGCCGCGGTGGTCAGTTTGTGTATGACCATCGCTTGGCTAAAATTACACCATGGGACTTGGATACCAACCCAAGAATGGGCCAAAAGGCTTGTTTCTATCGCTTATTTTTTTCTATTCTATTATAAACATTGTATCGTAGATACCAAAGGTGCTGGATTACTATAAAATATGCCATTTTTTCCCATAATTAGTATTCTTTTCTTACACGGCTGTGTTATTGATAGATAAGATACAGAATGGGAGTTCTGTATATATTGATGAAAAATGGTCATTTAAAACCTAATGACTTGTACGTTTTTAATAATTATAATTAGTCAATATAATAGTCAATAATTATAATTAGTCAATATAATAGTCAATAATTATAATTAGTCAATATAATAATTAGTCAATAATTATAATTAGTTGATATAATAATTTCAAATTGATCAAATCTAATCAAACTTATAATGCAATTATGGATCAATAAATCCTCAATTTTATCACTTTTAAACTGGAATGTCCACAAGAAATATTTAGTTTGTTTATAAATGTTTCCTCTTTCCTTGCTACTGGATTTAACACAGGAAATAAATTGCAATTGTGTCATTACCAAGGAGTGGAATTATAGAGCATCTCTTAGGCTAAGAATTGTGGGTAATTAAATTGCTGCTGCATTATAATATTCAAAAACCAATGCAATTTGTAAATAAGTACAGTAGGGCTTTTATTATACACGGTGTCTACAAACAATATATACATTTGTGTCAATATAGTATCAAGGTTTTTAAATTTATGATTTTGTTTGAATGATTTTAAAACTGTGATACTAATATATAGATTTTTATGAGCACCATATATATATATATATAT
>VCRD01002729.1:11685-36074 GCA_006783055.1 Trinorchestia longiramus
CAAATCTGTAAGCTCTGACTTCATGCAATTACACCTCCACAGAAGAGTGTCCTGTCAGCGACTGACCTGCGCAGCGTATTTACGATGTTGTATGAGTGCTATCAGTATGTGAGAACACTAGTACTACTTACTTATTGTACGAGAAAAACATTTATTTTTAAAGATGCATTTCACCAGGTGCATTGATATTTCTGTCCAACCCCAATATGTGTCAAAGAATATCATACCTACGGTCAAATTTGGAAATGGTCCATTATTGTATTGGCTTACTTTATCATGTATCGGGAAATGGAATTAATAAATGAAGCTAAATTGATCTGCACAATATATGTGAAAATTTCAGCGAATAATATATATCAGTTTCCGACTATGGAAGTTGAAACCAGAGTAAATTTTCCAGTCAAAAAAATATCAAAAACCTAACGTAAATGAAGAAAGAATTGCTTTATCTAGAACAGGATTGATGTTTTTAGGCGCTTCTAGTCAATCCTTAAACTTTAACCCAACTGAAAATTTCTGGAAAGAACTGAAACCAAAAGTAATTGAAAGAAATCTTACAAACCTAAAAAGCTTGCAGGAATTTTGCAAAGAATAATGATATAAAGTCAACTGAAGTAGTTACAAGTTTGTACACCACTGTGAAAACTGTTTTCAAGTAGTCAGTGATTAGGGTCATGTTGCGAAACATTAACAATGAATCTATTAAGTATTCGTTGAGCTTCTGTATCGCATGTTGTTAAATCTGATAAAATTTTTTGTATCCAAGATGATGAAATCATAGTAGTTCTATTGAATTAATTACATAGTTTTAATACGTGGGAAAATTGTATTAACAGGCGTCAACTCAACCTATTTAAAATATATTTTCTATGAAATGTCTGTATTTACCAGAACGGTATATTTTCCATGAAATGTCTTTATTTACCAGAATAAGCTATGTGAAATACCGATTTATTAGGAGGCAAATATATGTAAGACATTTATTGGGAAAGTAGTAGTTTTACATAATGTAAACATTATATATTTTGTTTTTCCGATATCGCTCGCTCGAA
The DNA here is from genome assembly GCA_006783055.1 of Trinorchestia longiramus. Taxonomy (NCBI): domain Eukaryota; kingdom Metazoa; phylum Arthropoda; class Malacostraca; order Amphipoda; family Talitridae; genus Trinorchestia; species Trinorchestia longiramus. Next base: position 12,738 of record VCRD01002729.1, read on the forward strand.
TGATTTATCGTAATTTCTCTCATTATTACTTAAAATTATTACTAATTTGTATCTCTACCCACTTATTTAATCGTATTACTTATATATCTCACTACTCTTTATTAGTTAAACATGTTAAGAAAATTCCATTTTACTTGGATGCGTTTAACTACAATTTCAGACATTCGTCGAATTTCACTCTGTTATAATGAAAAAAAATGAGACGTAATGACACTCATACGATTAGAACGATAATTCTAAAGAGATCCTACACTTTGAATTTTTTTCATCGTGCCTCGCAAAACCAAAACACGCACTTGCACAACTTAGAAATTGAAAACAATTTTATTCATAAAAATTCTCTATTTTCTAAGGAGGAGTTGCAAAATTTATTACGAACATGGCTCAACGGTAGACCTAAAACAAGTTAATACCGGTACATAGTAAACATCAAAACCTGAGTAAGCAAATTTTTACAAATAATTCAGCATTCGATATAATCCATCATTGATCTACGTTGTTTAATGAAGTTTTCTTCCGTTCAGGTTTTTGCGAAAGCTAACGGGATAAATTCGAGTCATTGCTTCCCCTGCACGTTATTAATAACTCATACGTCATAGTCAGAGTTGAAACTCACAAAGATAAAATGTACTAAATCAAATTCTATTCAGTTGGTATTCATTCATCTCATTTCAATGAAACTGCGTTAAGTTTAAATCCATTGGTGGAAAATGACTTTTTCCCGCAGCGACTTTTGTCAATGAGCTAAAATGTCTTATTTTTTTTACGCAACTTGAGTTTAACACATTTGTTGCAATGCGACCCTCCGGTGGGTCACTTAGGTTAGGTTCTGTAATTTTTTCCAAGTCTTTTAGTGATTATGTGTACAAAGTAAAGATTTGCACCGGCTAGGCAATCGCAACAAACGTGTTAATAGGGAAAAGGAAGGTCACTCCAAATGGGGTTGGATATCGAAAATACTTTGAATGATGACCAACCCTTACATATAAAATGAAAACTTCGCACCCCCTTACACTCCAATTACAAAGCACTAGGGTGGAGCATTTCCACGTGAATCATCTATTTTGAATACACTGATATGTTATTCTTCCAAACATTTCCCTCTAACACCAATCCAGTGCTATGAACAGGTTTAAATACCATTCAATATCCAAAATAAATTCTTTTTCTGAAGCTTTTTTCCCTCAGTAAATTTGGTTATAGGAGAATTGGAAAGTAATGAGACCGTTGCTCCCAGGCACAATTATTATTCCTTATCCTTTTCTGCAGTAGAATTTAACTTCCAGTGATTTCATTGAAACTTAGGGATCAGTTTTATCAAAACTTTGAGGGTAATTCCCAACGAAAAAGACAAATAATGGGGTTCATGGTTGTAAGTGGACAATTAAGCAAACATTTTGTCTGCCAATATTATGCAATATTCAGTCTTTGTTTTTATGAACTAATTTTAAGTTTGCCTTCCAACAATGAGTAATGGTTCAGCCACTGTGTTTATGTCGCGCTAATTTTAATACATGAAGAAAAATGCGAAAAAACGCGTTACTTCTTCCAATGCCAGCAACAGCAGAGTTTACGGGATTGATGTCACATTTTAAGATTTTAGCATTTAGGGAAAACGGTTCAACTTCTGTAAGAAACATCGAAACTCCATGCACGTTGGACACAACCTACAAAGATTATCGTGACGCTAGACCACAAAAGAGTTTTTTGTCATGCTAATATGAAAAACTCACACGTAAATTCAATAATGCAGTGTCCCGAACAATGAACGAAAAAAAAATTGATTGTATAAAAATACTCATAGGTGTGAAAACTTTCTCCTACGCTTGTTTCTTTTCTCTAAATAAACAGTTTGAGGAGAATCTAAAGAGTAAAAAAGCTTTAACACTTTCAATTAATTTCCTAATACCAACTTTTCCTATGTTCTTTTTTCTGGATACTTTACATTAACTATTTAACTGTTTGACCACTGACGATGTCTCTCGCAACCATCGTGTTCAATGCCGCCATGTTCACTTAACTTGCTATGAACACAGACATTGGTATCTCTCGCCTTCACCGTATTAACAATAAGCAAAATTACCTTTTCTCACTGTAAACACAACGGTTAGCAGCAGAAACCAGAGTTATTAGAATTCGCCAAGCATGAACTTGAAATTGATCAAGCAGTCGTTTGGCTCGAAGTGAAGTGCAGGATTGATTACAAATCGATTTCGTAATTTGATTCTGCGAATATTGCCATCATTTGGCAACTACTCAGCGTTTCCTTATTATTTTTTGTCAACTTCCCAAGGCTCAAAACGTAAACGTACAGCAATAGGTAAACCAGATTATCTAACTGAGATTATTTCAGCCTCCGGGACCACAATTTTAATGGTATTTCTTCGTGCTATTAGTCATTTTTGACTTCTTTTATGGTTTGGAAGAGATAAAACGACTTAAAGTGTATTATAATACTCATATATACCAGAAACGTTGAGTCATTCAAATCACATTTCACGAAAATTTTTTAAGGCTTTGTGAACGCGATAACCGCTGTTCAGCCCTGACTTCGATTCAACTGATACATGTGTATCACACTCTAAATGTGGCGTATATATTTTCGTCCTGTACTGACGACATCAATAGCTATGGACCGTACATAGGATTGGGATTCAGGGACCCTTAAATTTTCTAGATTCCACTTCTACTTCAATGACTGACTTCATGAATGAACTTCATATTTCATCTAGTTATGATATCATCAACTTTGAAATTTATTTACTGACTACAATTCTGAAAATGCAAAATGAACGCTTCTATTCCCCCTTATGAAATTATTACAGTTTATGTCTAAAACGATCACCGATAACCAATGTGTTTTTGAATCAACGTCTACGTTTATTTTTGCACCTAGTCGGATCCTGGAAATCTATTTTCTCAATCACTCCGACTACACGACTGCACCACCTCTGAGGTACGCCTTTTCTGACCCAATAACGCCAACACATTCTCTTTTCTAAAACACATTCTGTACTTATGCCAATAACATCATATTATTGATTTCTATAAAACTGAACTTGTATGAAACTTTTGAAGCCCAGACAGCACAATTGCCAAACTTCATCGCCCATTGACGTCCGAGATCTAGAAGCCGATTTCCACCTATGTTGAGTTTGATCACTAAGGAGCACAAAGAAAACACGATTACAGACACTACGTGATTTACACAGATGTCAGACTTTCCCATTCTGTAAGTTCGGATGATGAGGCAGGAAGAAAATAACAAAGAAAGGAAAAAATCGCTGAAACAGTACTTTCATGTTTAAAACTAAGGGGACTCGCTCTAATGATGGCTCAGTAAAGCAAAGAAACGCAAGCTATTATTAGATGTCTCTCATGTGCTCCAAGGTGTGCAGACTATTCGTGAATGTAAATATTCGGTTGCATAAATATTGGTGACCTCGTAACAGACAATTGCAAGTATCAGTAACGCCACCAATATGCCTGCTAACATGTAAGTATTGAAACAAAAAACTCATAGAGATGTGAAAATTTATATAAGTGAACTTTAGATGATAGGAAACTTTAGATTTCAGGGTATTCTTATGTATGTATAACATTTGTACCATCTTCTAACGCAAACATTTCAATTATAATCCATTTTCAATAATTTAGGATAATTTTAGACCTACTTTCACCAAGCGAAATCAGGAATTATTATCCAGCAATTATGTGCAAGAGGGAAATAAATGTTCTTGTACGCCCACACTTATGCTCAGAGTTGCGGCAATTCTGAACGTAGTCAGAATCTTTCCCTAGTTTTCATAATAATACTTTAAATTTACATTGACATGAAAAAAATGTATTCATCTTACTAATCGATTGATTAATTCGAAATGAGGGCTGTTAGATATGTTGGTGAGGGTGAAACGTCCATACCGACTTCTGAAAAACCTCATTAGATTTAAACTTGCGTGAACTAAAGAAATTATTTTTTGCCTACATCATGCTCAGAATCTACCTTACTGACGATGGTTATGGTATTAAGAATTATTTATTCCAATAATTGCGAAACTATGATTTTTCTTAAATGCGCATATGAATAATCTGGTGAATCCATACTACTTTGTCTATGAATTGAAATTCAATTATTCTTTTCGAGCACTAAAATTTAGAATTCTATTCAGTCATGCATCTACAGATCTATGCTCATTAGAAAATATAATTATTCACGGAAACGTAAATGTTTCTAGCTGCACTGCTTTCCCTCAAACTATTAGCCCATAATGGTCAGCTTTATTAAGGATAGGTCTAGTTCAGTCAGGATGTTGAGAAATGTTTAATACTGCATAATTTTATTCAGTAATTTGTTTTCAACCAAATTATTGTGTTAAACGAAATGACTTGTGCCTACTACCCAATGGCGTAAATTGATTTATATTGTTGTTAAGTCCGAAAATGCCGATTTTTAACGAAAACTTTATTTTGCTTTATCATAAACAAAAAGCAATGCAATTTATTCAAATTATGGACCTAAATTAGTCACACATTTTGTCATTTAACACGTTGAGTGCGATACGACCCGCCGGTGGGTCACTCAGGTTAGGTTCTATAATTTTTTCAAGGCTTTCTAGTGACTGTGTGTACAAAGTAAAGATTTGCACCAGCTAGGCAATCGCAGGCAACGTGTTAATCCGTAGCTTATTTATGCCAGCAGCGAAGAATTCTGGAGCGTAAGAAGTGATCAGTTCACGAAAGGATGTTTTGGCTTCTTAGCGGGTGAAGTTTTTCCCTGCAAAAAGTTCTCTAGTGCCTGAAAAAGGCATTAATCAGTTGGTATAAGGTTTACTGAATGTGGCAGGTGGTAAAGGACTTTCAAGTTGAGTTCCTGAATCTAATGTAGCGTTCTTCGTGGAAAGTAAGGTCAAGCATTGTTCCATAAGAGTATTAGTCCTTCTCTGTAGACCATCCAAGATCGTACGATTGCAAATTTCCTCCTCATTTCAACTAACTAGTTAGTGTATAAATATATCTGCTGTAATTGACGTGCCGAGTCTCATGAAACTGTAGTGGATGACTCCTGCACCGCACCACCAAACAGACACTATTAGCTTTTTCTGGTACAAATTCCACTTTGGACCGAATTTTGGTACTTAGCCTTTATCAAACCACCGTGAAAAGCGCTGACAATTGTTAAAAAAAGATCTCTTTTCATCCCATGCAACGATGCAATACGAAAAGGGTTTGGTTTTTAAGCGTGTCAGCAATGAACGGCCAGTTTCAAGGCGACGTGTCGTTTGACCGTCATTCAGTTCTTGTGATACCCAAACCTCACTGCTGACTTACGCGTAGTTTGAGATGTACCGGCCTCTTCTACAGCTCGCAACTCATCATTCTCCTTCTTGGTTGTAGGTCTACCACGAGGCTGATTTTCATAAGTAACGTCAGTCGTCGAACTGAAACGTTACAAACGAATGACGCAGAGTGCGTTCGTTCGTTACATTTTCTTCAACACCTCATAAACGTTTCGAATCGTCTAGAATGCATTTGTTCCACGACGAAACCCATTTTCGTAAACAAGACAAATATGGATACATCCATTGTTTCAGAAATACGGATATGCAATAAGCCGCTCCCAATACAATCAGTTATCATGAATGGCTTATGGACAAGTGATGATGTAGCTGTTCAATGATGAAAAACTGAAAATGAATAAGATGAAACGTGAATGTGAATGTCTTTTAAACTTGATGAATAAGAAAATTCGACATTTCTTCTGTTATGACCTAATACATGATAAAATGGCTCATAAATTTTAAACCAAGTTTCTGAATATGTGTAGCCGTTTTTTAACTCAACTTGGACCCAATCTGCTTATGCTGCAAGAATTTCTTGATATTCTTAGGTTTTTATGGTGTTACTTTTAGTATACATATATTTTTGTTTAAAATTATTGCAGTGATTACCTTAGTTACGCCGAAAATAATTGTTTAACCCGAAGGATTAATTTTTTCGATCATTTGACTATCCCTGAATCAAAGTTTTGCTTACCAAGGCGTTGTAACTGTATTCTGCGATGGTCACGGTCCTATGCATTCTTCCTAGTTTTAAATGTATTATTAATTCCTTATACTATCAGTGTTAATTACTGGATGGCTTCTATTATCCGTTATACGATAAAATTTCCTAATAAAGTAACATGTTTCCTATTTCAAATGTAAAACTCCCCTTACCAATTTTCCTGATTCCTGAGCTAATACTCATTGACAAGATTACTGATGAAATATTTGTTCTACTAAGTTATATGTACAATACTCGCTACCAACTTTTTAAGGACATTGACGTTCAGCAATGTCACAAGCTTAGAAACATGGAACGGCTCGTACCGGCATTAACAGCATAGCCTGATCAATTTCGTGGGGTTATACGATGTCCCCTGACTGTCGTACAAGTGTTAGAACCCCGGAACAACCCTACCCAGCACTGGTTATCGCCTGTCGTCTGGGCAATGATTACTGAAGAGAAGGCACATAAATTTTAATCTTTAATCACGTCTCCTTATTCCATTATATAATAATACATAGTTTGTTGCTTGCTTGTTTCCTTGCTTGGACCGTCTTTCTGCGGCGATACGTAATGATTATCTCTACCTCTCATTAAATTGATAAAATGTAGAAATGGAATGGAAATGCTTTTTGCCTACTTTTGATCGTACATTGATATATTGGTGATGAATTCTTTTCTCTCTCATAATTTACGTCATCTTGGTTTCAATGCATGGTTTTTCTGCAGGCTGTCTTTCCGGTATATTTAAATTAATACTTGTAAATAACACAATCCAAATAATGCAAGAAACATACGTAATCGCACTAGAGGGACTCTAATCCTCTGAATACATGAAATGGGAAAAGGCTTCCGATATTTCTTTTCAGTGGCAATAGAGGGGAAAAATGATACACACAGAAAATGTAATACATGTTATTCTAAATATCACGGGATGGGAAATGTGTCATTTACTACATTTTGGCATATGAACTGCACATGATGTCCTACTAAATAGTGCACTATCACAGATCAATTACATACTTGATAGCTGAATAGTTAAGTGTGTTCATGGAACAAATTAGTTAAATCAGTGGGCCTTCACATCAGATTACGAAATCTACCTTGTCTCTAACCTCGATCACATTGACAATAATAATATTAAACTTGCCCTTACACTGGAGATTCGTTGCTGATGATGGGTTTCGATGTTGAACACTCACAATTATAACCCCTCAGCAATAACGCTAAATTTTCCCCTTACATTCCTTGCTGTTGCACAATTAAATCTTCCCCTTTATACACGGGTAGATGTACGTGTAAAATCTGATGTTATTCGTCGGTGTGATGATCACATTAATTCCCCTATAATAACATCTACACCTATCCACCCATACCCCTAAGTCTATACCTATGCCTTAGATCTCGCTCTAGCTGCAAATGCCTACATCGTCACAGAGATCTAGTTCCTCCAAGTCCCCTCATCTATCCTTCCTACCGTTTTTATATGAGCTTTGCTCCTCCTACGTATCTTTTCCATTTTCAATCTCCCTATTTGTCCAATGGTCTGAAATAGGTTTCTGGAGGTCTGTGATATACCCCGCCCACTCCTCAATGAACTTGATAGTTACACAACTACGTAATTCTTGAGAGTCACAAGGTCTCTACCAATAAATTTCCAAGTATTTGGACACTTTCTTCAGTCATGAAACCAAAACACTGCAATCCTTCTCACCCCTACTGTTTATGTTTCCTCCAGCCCTCAAGCTCGCCTCTTGGTTAATTGCCCCGTCTCCGCTCCACACTTGATACCTTGTTCTTCGTAAGATACACACACCTAATACATATACTTTATACATCGCCTGGAATATGCAAACCTATGAATGTATCATTACTATCATGACACTCTGTCGCGCTCTTAAAGATTTAGATAAGAGAAAATTCGATCGGTTACATACATGTTTGTAAACATTGCGTTGTACGTAGATACCCAAGACACATCTTTTAATATGGAAACTCCCTCGAAAAGTCCGTGTCCACCGGAAAATAAAACGAAAACACTCAGTAAGAAACACGTGAATTTTCACGTGTGGGTCTACTAGTTGTAATTATAATAGGAAGCACTGTTACTTGATTGGCATCCTCATACTTATCTGAAGAAAGTCCTCGGTTCCTTATTACCACGATTTACTGATGTCAATTTTTGGCTGACTGGTCTAATACTTATATGGAAAAGTCGTGCATATTATTTAACTATTGTACCCAGCCGTCGAAAATGACGGCAGGGATTCTGTGATAATATCATGTTGGTACAAAAGTTTTTGTCGATTTGTAAGTTCAATTTAAAAATGAAAAAATAGTTATTTTTGGAGAATTTATTCAAAACAATAACATCCTTGGGCTTCTATGACTTGATTCCCTCTGTCAACAAATTTATATATGCATCGTTCATAAAATTCTTTACGTTTTGATGCGAAATATGAATCTAACTCATTTTTAATCTTTTCCCCTGATGTCAACCTAAGATCATTTAAATGGTTCTGTAATACTTGAAATAAGTGATAATCAGAAGGGGCGAGGTCGGGAGAATGTTCTAGAGGGGGTAAAACCTCACATTCAAGTTCTTCTAGGAGAGCTTTGGCTGACGGCAGCTAATGACAGCTAGTCTCGCTCGAGATTCACTTCTGGTGTTTTGTTCTCTGATTTGTCGACGATAGTTAGCCTCCTCTGTGCTGTGTTCATATGTAATGATTTACTACAACATTCCTTGGCTTTCTTGCTTCTTAGATTTAACCCTAACCGATTTGTTTTCGTGGGCATACATTAAATCGCCAGTCTATGCCTCAAAACCATCCAATTTGCCGAAACTTCAAAACAACATTTGTTTTGAAATCGCACAACTCTAGCCTGATACAGCAAAGAGTGTCATGGAAACGACAGTTTAAAAACCCGTAAGTAGTTAAAACACCCATGAACTACATTTGAAGGAAACTATGTTCAAAACATGCTGTTAATATATTATGAAAATATTTTACGTCTGAATAAAATCAGTTTCAACGTCCTAGTGTTCATAGTGTTTATTTTTTGTAGTTTATGGCAGTGTTTCCCAAATTTTTTAGACTAACGCCCCTTTGGACAACAGATTTTTCAACAACGCCCCCTTTATGTTAAATTTATTCTACTCAAATTCCATTACCTGCAACACAATATTTTAAAGTTAATATAATTATAAAGAATTAGAACTTACCTTTTATCGTTTTAATGAGATGGTTGAGCTTGGTGTTTTTTGATCAATTCATCTATTCTTGGCTCAATGCTACTGAGAAGTAGTCTTAAATCTCCCCTTTCTACTATCTGGAGTCGATTTCTTTGTTTACTGAGACGCTGCGTAACTGCACTAAATCCACGTTAGGCCATGTATGAAGAAGAAAAAGCGAGGAAATAATGTTTTACTACCCCCACCCATAACTTCGGATACTTTTCAGGAATTTTTCTTTTTAACCAGAATTCATGGTATGATTTTTTAAAAAGAGGTTTTAATTCGAGGTCGTTTTTTACAGCTAACAGCTCTTCTTATATTGCAGAATTGTTGTCACTTTTCCAAGCGTCTGTAAATGGATTTAGCAGCCAGTCTGGTACTTCCATATTGATAAAATCTTGGTATCTGCAGTTTATGTCTTCATGCAAAGAATTCAAATGATGACAATAAATCAGGCTGTCATCATCCTCCACAGATGTGCCAAACTCTTCATTTTCTAGCTCGCTAAGATTTGGAAATTGAGAAAAATTTCGGCGGCCGAAATTATTTCTAAAAAGAGTAAGCTTGTCAATGAAACTGCAAATCGTCGATTTTGCTTTGATAAGATTTATATCATTACCCTGTAGTTGCAAATTTAAATCATTATATGTGTCAAATAAGTCTGTCAAGTGGGCGATATTACATTTTCTAACTATGAGATCATTACTTAACGCGCAGAGTTTATTCTCCTGTAGAAACTCCACTACGGTGTTGAAAAGAGAAAAAAATCGTTTCAACAATTTCCTTTGGAAAGGCACCTCACTTCGGTGTGTAACAGAAGACGATCAAATTCTCCATTTTCATGACAGAGTTGCTTGAATATTCGAGAACTGAAATATTCGCTTGAATATTCGGTTGACATTTTATTTTATTTACTGTTTTAATAACAGCGTCAAAAGATTTAGAAAGACGATCGCTGCTGAAATTTTTTGCAACCAAATGCTGTCGGTGAATTACACAATGAATCGTTAATACACCAGGTACTGCTTTCTTCAAATAAGAAAGAAACCCTTTGTATTTCCCCGTTAATGCTGGAGCTCTGTCTGTTGCAAAGACAATGATATTTTCCATAGGGATGCCTCTTTCTTTAAAGAACAGCTCAACTGCTGCAAAAATAGACACCACGAGTATCTGTTTGAAGTTCTTTTGCAAATAGCAATTCTTGCGCTACTTCCCTGTCTTTAATGAACCGAACATATCCCAAAAGTAGTGCTTCATTGTTTGGTAGTGCGGACTCGCCTAACTGTAAGCCCACTTGTTGTCTTTTCAGTATGTTGCATAAAATGTCTTCAAAATCTTCAGATATTTCATCAACTCTTCTTTGAACTGAATTATTACTAAAAGGAATAGATTTGGTAATTGCCTGTGGTGGAGCATGATGCACCACTGTTTGTAGGACTTCTTCTATTACGGGCAAAAGGAGCTGCTCGCTAATTGTAAGCGGTTTTCCTGATCGAGCAATCAGTTTTGAAATATTGTATGAACAAACGAGTTCATCGTTGTTTTTCTGTGATTGCTTTGCCATGAGGGAAACAAGAGAACTTTTCTTGCGAAATTTGTCACGTAAAGTCTGGAAATAAGGCAAACTTTGGTTCATTTTATCAGGATGAATTTTCTTTAAGTGATCTGAAAGTCTGGATGGTTTCATAGCCTCATTAGAGAACACTCTCTCACAGAGAAGACACATTGGTAATTTCTCAGTATTAAGAACACTAATGAAACCGAACTTCAAATATTTAACACTATATTGTCTGCACTTTCTTTTTGATTCATTATGAGCCATGATTAAGGGTGGTTAAATTCTCTGAAAACAAATAAACATTAGAAGTGAACATAAAATCAACCAACACAAACAAACAGGCCTACGTTTTATTAATGAAACAATGTTTATGGTTGGGAAATCTTGAAAAATAAAAATAATACTACAATAATGTCTAATGAAAACAATTAAATATGACTGCAACTTTAGTTCTGTCGTTTCGTGAGACAAAGTAATGCCGAGATGAAAAACAACATATGATGGGCATTGCATCAATGAGTTAATTTTAAAACGTAGAATAAATTGACAATGATATTTAAACAACTGACGCAGCGGAGCATCAACGTCCCCTTATGTGCATTTAACGCCCCATTCATGAGACAGAGGTACTCAGCACCCCCCTGTGTCTTGGTAACGCCCACAAGGGGCGTTTCCGCCCACTTTAAGAATCACTGGTTTATGGGAAGGGATAGTTTTTGCTCTTTAATTGCATATAACCGCAACCATTTAACCGCACGTGCTAATTTTTCCGAGATTGTAGAATTTGTTGTACAGTGTTCCCTCACCTATCGCTGATGTTACATTCCAGGACCACCCGCGACAAGTTAAAATCCTCGATGTAGGGACACTATATTCATTTTAATATCATGCCCACGATAATAATAATAAAATATCATTTTATAACTATGCACACGCGAAAGTCTAATGCTAACGTGAAATAGAAGAGCGGTGAGGGGAAGCTGCGCTAGAACGAAAGAAAACAGAATACGACGTTTATCATTCTTGGCTTGTGACTCAATCACTTTGGTGCTCGATATTGTAAACCCCTGTGGTAAGCAAAGCGTTTTGATACGTTCTAGAAAGTTCCCAAATCGTGTGACAAAAACTGAAAATTGAAGGGTGGACAGCACTAGTGGAATACTTGCATTTTTTCACCCTTCTTATAGTAAACTACTGGATCGTAATTGCCTATGTCAGCGCTGTGTTAGCGACAGCACGGGAGTGGACTACTTGCATTTTTCCCCGTGGAAAATATATTATATTTATCAAGGGAAAAAATGCAAGTAGTCCACTAGAGCTGTCCACCCTTCAATTGTGGTGCAAATTGATAAGAACAGTCGTGATATTTATCTCTGTTCATATCATTTTTTCCATTCTTCATCTTCCACACTGACTTTGGAAAGTATAATATTCATCAAAAATGGAGCAAGCTCGTACTTTCCTGCGTTATGTAATGTAGAACTGCAGTGACATGGAGGCCACAAATCTTCAGAGGCAAGCTTTTAGTCACCTCACCCCAGCAGCAGCGCAAAATTTGGCCCTAGAGAACAGAATGAGCAACACATTGGTCATGCAGACTGTGTAGAAAGTGTTAGAGGATCCCTCAACGCAGATTATTCATAACTTGCCCACCTCTTGGTATTATTTCATTGTACGAGACGGCCATGCCAAAAATCCCTCCATCAGTACCTCGGGAGACGCTGCAGCTCCCAAGTGGTAACAGGGATGATAGCAATAGTGAGCGTCATTGATGTGATTTTTGGTGTTACACGTTGGAAATTACATACTGATAAGAAAAATTAGTGTTTAGTTGATAAGCGTTTGAAGTTTTATTCTACTTACAAGGAATCGTAATCAAGTGGTCTAGAGCACTGGTTACGGATATCAGTCTTTTTTGAGGCGTAGGTTCGTGTCCCTACGACATTAGCTCTTTTCTGTCATCCTTTCTGTCTTCATCTGACGTCCCGCCTTCCAAACCTATTGACCAATCAGCGCCCTGCAGGGCAGGATGGCGTCATCACTGTTTGAAAAACACTTACGTCATACTGTGGGTCATGCCAACACCCCACTTTGCCCCTACTGTGCTTCACTTTACTGTGGGTTAGACAACACTACACAGTAAAACATCCATTGACTGACTGACAGAGGAGGCTGAGAGAATCATTTATGCCTACTCACGTAGCGGGCGAATCTCTTACTTCTGTTTGATAAATAAAATATCACAATTAGGCTGTCTGTGTAAAATGTTGTGACCTCAATGCTCATCTTGAGTTCTTCAAGAACCTCAGTGTGAATACGGGAAGCATCTACAGCTTCCTAGAGTTCTAGTCTCGGTACTGACGTTGCAGAGCGAGGGAATACCTTAGAGGACCCCGTTACGAAAGATATTTGTATTTTACCGTCGTTCAGCATATAGTATTTTTTTGACATTGAGTTTTCTTTTACCTCAGGTCATTCATACTTGTACTTCAGTCAAACGTTTTATTTACTGAAAAAACTTTAATTTTTATAGAAACTGATGCTTTCGTGTAGCAGTGTACAATATTTTTCGAAACATTGAGGGTGCTCCTGTGTCAAGTCTTTTATAATTATATTTCAGTTAAATTGTTTCTTTATTGAAGGAATTTGGTTTATCATGTAAACTGATGCTGACGTGTTGCAGTGTATAATGTATCTTTTTACATTAAGGTTGGTTCTACCTCAGGCGGTTTATATTATAATTGTACTGCAGTTAAATGCTTTCCTTATTAAAGAAATTTACTCCATGCTAGCGTCTCCCTGCAATTTATCTATTTTGTATCAGCTGTCAGTTTTATATTGACTACTCTTTAAGCGTACGTTCATTAAAACGTGCGACATTCGGGCTAGCTTGTTTTATCTGCCGGTAGTATGTAAATTAATCGTGTAAACTTTAATTTTCGTATAATTGCTTCAGTCTGAAAGTATATTTGTTCTCAGATCACGGCTCAAGTCAAATCGTCAACCAACGGCCTCGTCATTTATCCTTACAGGAGTAACCATAGTCCCGGGCTGTAGCCGTGCATGAGCCATTAAGACACATCTGTGACTCCTGCTACCTATTTTACTTACTTTGGTAAGTTTCAATGATGACTTCTAAGCTTTTGTAATTTTTAGGCTATTCATAGGTTGAGCTACGATGATAAAAAACATAATCGCTTACTGTATGTTCAATTCAATTATATGAACCCCTTCTAAGTCCCATTTTCTGTTCTCCAACGTCGGATGTACTTGAAATAATTTCAAAGCATTTCTGTTGACAAGATTCCCAAATCTACTCTGAAAATAAAAGAATTAATTCGACTTTCAACATCCCCAGGTTTCTCAATCGATGGATCTCACTTAGCAATCAAATAAAAGAAAAGATTACTCTTTTTGATACTGAATAATTTTATTTTCTATCTTTACGACTGATGAATATTAAGCAACAATTGTTCAGTGAAGAATTGAGTAAAGTAAATCAGCACCTTTTGAGTTCCAATAAATAAAACACTGTCAAATGAGTAAGGCTCGTTTTAGAACCATGGAATATGTGAAATAAGTGAAACACGTTGAGTCAGCTGTTGCTGGACTAAAATTGGCTTCTCTTATAACTGTCTCTCCCGTGCTGGGGAAGAAGTGCTGACATAGTACAGGTATTGAAATATTTGTGTTATACCTTGTAAGACATTTAGCTTAGATTTAAACATTAACCATTTCATCAGGATTACTCTTTCCCATTACACACAAGGCTTTTAAGAGTGACTATTGGGATTAAGATAGAGTTACCGAAAGATAAATTATGCATATATACGTGTGAGTGAGATTATCGAATTTTATTTAATATGGAAAATGAATTTATGAGTGTTCTAGAGAGTATCAGATACGATGTACTTCACTAAGTATAACGGAAGAATCTTCTTTTCTTGACACAATTTGGGAAATTGATACTACAGATTGGCAGTTATGCACATGAAATGTACAGTTTGTTACGTAGACCTTTGGCGTTTGAAAAAACTTTCCCAAGATGAGTCAGTTGAATTCAACAGAACATTTTTCTTTATCTCGATCATACAGTCTAGTAGTATTGATAATTTTAGTATTTAAAAATACAACATTTCACTTTATGTTCGTAGCATTCATAGCCATAAACTTCATTTTTGTCATTAACTTAAAGAGTCTTAAATAGGGAAACGTTACTAGAGTCTACGTAAATTTAGTTCAGCCCAATGAGATAAACACTTCAGGAGTCATTCAGCAATGATTTGGATGATAAACCCATACTTTTGCCGCAAGGATTGTGCAATGCGACCAAGTTCAATGCCGATTTTCTCTTCATTGGAAGCCAATTCCTGCCAAATCAAATGAAACATTCGCGCACAAGTTCAGACACTTATTTTTTTACTGTATTAATTCTGTCAAAAACCAGTCATACTACAGCCTCATGATAAAGTTTTGCTTCATAACCTGTTGTGCTGGTAATTCAGTTCCACTGATCCCGTTTTTTTCGTTACCTGAATAGAGATGATACAGAGGTCGAAGTACTTGTACATCTGATTAGGTTCAGGACCAATCAGCCATATTTTGAGTATCTAGGATACCAAATCACAGAGATAGACACTCAGACGTACCAACCTGTGACATGAATGTGAATTTCTTTACTTATATAGTTCCATACTCACTGCACTATTTTAGATGTATTGTGAAGCATGAATACGTTATCTATATAATATTCTGCTTGTTCCTTCTTTACTTAGTTAGTCCACAGTACTGTAAAGAGAAGTACGATCATAAGGGGGGGGTTGGCAATGACCACCCCAACAACGGTTTTCAGGCGCGAACGTAATCCATGACATAATAATTGTATCTTGGCGCTGATTGGTAAATTTTTGAAGGGGCGGGGCTTCGGCTTCAAACGCCGAGATGATAGAAAACACTCACGGGCACGGCTGGCTTCGAACGTACGACCTTCTCATAACCGCAACTTTACTTCCAATCCTTTACCCACTCGGCCACTGGAGCTATAGTCTCACGCGACGTTTAAACCATTTAAACACTAGCACAACGAAGTGGGTCTGGGAGGTTCAATGTCAAAATTAACAAGCCCGTCTAATATAGTATTCGTGAATATCACTTAATAATAACATTTATGGAACAAGTACATATTACTTCTCTGTTACGTAGTTTGAAAGAAAAATAATTGAAATATGACAGAATTCAATTTGTTGGACTAAAACTCCTCTTTGTGTTACTCGATCTAGAAAATTATGCACTTCTCTGTTATGTGAAAATTATACTTTTTTGGTTTTAATTCATTGTATTCTCATAGCGAATATCACGACTGATGAATTTATTTTTGCACCTTCTATTATGCATGAACTGAGTGGACTCAGAGCATCCCAGAGTGTCTTATTCAATATTAACATTGTGATTATGAAAATTGAATTTCAATGGTAGAAGCGGAGCTACAATCAAATTAAAGAGAAGAATAAGATATTCCTAATAATTTTGTTATGTGCATGTGCATTGTTTGTTTAATTCTATCTCTGCACTTTATTACATCTCGTAATTCTTATCTAAATTATATGTATTTATGTAGTAGCATATGCACCGACCAGCATTAGACCATTGTTTCAAGCTGTTTCCCAATGTTTTTATTGCTTTGAAATCAGCATAAATTTGACAAAGTGACCGTTCGCCTGACTTGTGAGCCATGATTGGTTGACTTGCGTGTACGTCACTGAGACCCTCCGACCCCCTCCCCATACCCAACACAATTCTATGACGTCAAAATTGAATTTGCCCCTACTATTCTTTATTGTACTGTGGTTAGTCCGTCCGTTACGCTTTCGTCGAGTTTGCGGTATCATAGCTACTGAATTCCTTAGTGTAACATTAAAAGATGGACTTTACATGCATTGATGTGTTTGACATTTTATATAAACTTCTCCTAATTGTTAAGACATATATTTAATCAAAGATCCATATCGTACAGACAAATCTGTCATTAGTCTTGATAGTATCACTGCCTTTTCTTCATGTTCAAGTAATACCTGCGTCGATTATGGCATTATAAACTGCACAATGGAGCGAATACTGGAAGCTGCTCATGATAGAATGTGACTCTACAGGTTATCCAGAAAATTATCAGTTTTATCAAAACATATTTGCTGATTAAATACAGGGTGGCGCATAAGTAACGCACCCTTTTAAAAAATTAATAATAAATAAAGTATTACCGCAATATACACTGGGTATCTGTAGACAGGATACGGCATGTAAATAAACTTTAGGAGTTCCTCTATCGTTTGCAATTATCCCCATCGTTATACCTTTCATAGTTTATTTATTATTAATTTTTTAAAAGGGCGCAGTACTTATGCGCCACTCTGTATATTTCTCATCCCGTGGAATTTCTACGGGTCCTGCAAGTTTTTATTATTGGGCTATGCCAACTTGCTGTCGGTGCCCACCTTACATAAGGAATCTTGTCGTAGAAGCCATAAATGTCATAAGCCCAGGCAAAGACAGTGAAGCCATTGCACTGGTTGATCTTTCGAAAATCAATGAAGGTCAGGATAATTTTCATTTTTCCATTACCAGTGAAGTAAAGTGAGCAGTATGCCACGGGTTAGTCGTTAGGGAAGTATGTAGTTGCACCCGACGCGAGAGTTAGAAAGCACCTAGAGTGTTTTTCCAGAGTTCATTCAAATTTTTTCATTTTAGATATCGTCTGGGTTCTCTGGACATTAAATTCATATTAATCAATGCGTTAGAGCGAATGACAACTATTTGAACATCTGATTATGTCTTCTTACCTGAGAGCAGAAACAAAGATATTTGTGGACTGTACAGGGTGTCCCAAAAAAACGATACCCAATTTTTAAAGGTTGTTATTCAGAAACTATTATACTTACAAAAAATTAAAAAGTTATATTTTGTTTCTTAACATTTTTTCCATCTCTGTACAAAATTTCAGAAGAATTCATCCAACCGTTTTCTTTAAGCAGTGTTTTTAGTGACCGATACTGAAAACCTGTTTGCGCACTTTTGTCAAACTTCGAATTTTATGATATTAAAACCATGTTTTTAATAACTTTCAACTGTTTATTAAATGGAAATGTCACTATAATAACAAAACAATCGAAATGTTCCTCCTATTGTTCGTTTCCTTCGGTGTTTCCTCTGTTTCTCTCAATACACAGTTGCATTCGCCTCCTCATTCCCGCCATCACTCGTCTAACGAGCGCATCATCTTCTCTTTGCTTTCCACACATGCATCTTGTAAGGATGCCACTTCAAATCCAATGTTATAATTTTTTTGAATATAGATTTAGTAACATCTAATCCAATTTTTCTTGCAGAGATTTGCGGATTTTCTGTAAGTGCTCCTCGAACAATTCGAACATTTTCTTCTGATCGCCCTGTTATTTTCCGTTCTGATCGACCTTTGTTGAGATTCAGGCTTGTTTCTTCGGTTCTGTACCTAGTAACATTTCTCCAAATAGTCATCTTTGTTTGAGACTGTCTCAGGAAAATGCTCTTGAAATGATTGAATGACCTGTTGGTAACTTTTTGCTTGAAAATACTTCTCAACGATGAATATTCTTTGTTCTTTTGTGAGTTGCATAATGTTGAGACTCTTGGATCGGTAAAAATCTTGAATAGTTTAATATCACGCTTTCGTATTCATACATAATTCAACTTACGAGTTGAAGCCGTATTAATGATATCAAAGCATAAGGAAACAAAATGTGACTTTCCAATTTTTTGTAAGTTCAATAGTTTCTGAATTACAGCCCATGAAAAATGGGTATCGTTTTTTTGGAACACCCTGTATATCGGATTATTTTTAGAAAGTTTTTGTCTCTTGATACTTTTCCATGCATTAATAACCAACAAGTTTATCAAAACTGCATACTTCATGTTCCTCTATAATCATATCGTAAATTATGAATTTTGAAAATATTTCATATTCAGGCCACCGAAAAGGTTTCTCTGACAAACTATTCATGTCGCTGCAATACTGCAAAATTGATTTACCAATTATAATCCATGCTATAAAAAATTAGCATAAAATGACTTGAGAAACTAAGTAGAACATCGATCATGTCACATCACCGTTTGACAACATGTGTACTTTTCTCCAGTTTTTCTCATTTATTCGTTTTACTCACGCAGTATGTACACGAAGTTCTGCAGCCAGAATCTCTGATAACTCAGTCATAAATACGTGACCGCACGTGCTGTTGGTGCAACAGCTGGGGTCCACCAGAATAGGAGTGTCTGTGTACTTAAATCTGCTATTCGGGAGATAGAGAGTACTACATAATTACATCTACTCATGTGCAACATCGCTTCTGGAATAAATGTAAAGTGAATCAAGCAAACTGAACCACTCTATGTTTGCTTCATCGTCACTATTTACTTTTTAGTAAAAACTTACAATCACTTTCGACAACAAAATTGCTATAAAATTGGAGTGGCCGATTCATTTAGGATGTTCAACATTTCAATACGGTCTCTAGTACTTGAAAGATCATTTTATAGTGACGGAACAATAATGCTGATATGAAATGAAAATAATTTGTTTTTCTGTTCTTGTTCGTGTGAAGAAATAGTGAATGTTGCACAAAAAAAATATCGTAGTGTTCTAGTCATCATTCAAGATGACCAATGTGACTAAAATCTCTTGAAAGACAATCTGACGACATTAAATAATTAATTCATTGAATGACAATAGTTTATTTTACTTCCAACTTTGAAGGAATGTGAGAACATTCGATTCTAATTGAGCATGCAATTACAATATGTAAATTGATGCATAATCTTTCCCATAACCTTCACTGATTATGACATGAATTCTGTCAAAAATTACATCATACATTTTCATATTAAAAAATATCTGTATCACTCAACAATTTGAAGTTAATTCGAAATGAATTTTGTACCATAACAATAAGGTAATTAGTCACAAAATTACTACCCGTCACACACCGGTCGTCACATACTACCCGTGCAAAAATGTTGCAGCGAACAATGAAGCCAAAGTCCTACCAAATCAGTTTCATAACATGTATTCTATGTATTCGTTCTGTATAGTGAAAATACAATTGTACCCTGGAGAAATTATAATGCAAACTAAGTCTATAATATAAGTTAATTTTCTTGTTAATCGTTCTTGATTAGCCAGTGAATTTCAATATTTTGAATACAGGTTGCACAGGTGAAAACATAAAACCATTGATGGTATAAATTGGATAGCTACCTTTTTTGCACGCACTTTCTGGGCGAAACTGAGATTTTTTGCAAACATTATTTCTGACAAAATCGAGAATAGTTTTCATTCCCTAGAGCGGTTTTGAGGATAAAAGGTCATCCAGCAATTTTCAGAATGACATTTCGTCATCTATTACCTTATAAGTTGAAATTTTCTAACAAACTTTCTTTACTCGAGTATCATTTGCAAATCAAAAGGAGTTCTCTTGCAATGAGTATTTGAAGCGTCATATGCTAGTTAAACTTGAAACCAAGTTGCAGATTTCAACTAACAGTCTCCGTGAGTTTCTTCTAGATGCCAGATTGGCGTATGGTGTTTCTTAAATCAATGTCAAAACTCCGTGGAACTACATTCACTTCAACAGAAAGTACTTTGAAAATACCGAGGGTTTCAATGGCAAAGGGTTCAAGAGGGAAAACAAAGTTACAGGGCTGAAAACTGGAACAGTCAAGACATTAACGTTGAACAAGAAGAGGAGAAATCTCCGGAGAATTACAGCTAGAGTTGGAGTTGGAAGGGAGACTGTCATGAAAGTCATTTATAAAACTGGAGCCAAAGCTTGCCATAAGAGGAGGGTACACGGGATGAAAAATCAGCATCAGGGTAGAAAGGTAATGTTCGTTTGGCGGGCACTGCAGCAGTATAGCAGTATTATGAACACGACAGTCTGGGTGACACTCATCAACACGGATTTCAGTTCAATGCTTAAACGGTGTGGGACTCCCCACACTAAAAATTATGTTGTCTGGACCAAATCTCAGGAAAAGGCCGGGAAGCTTCACGAGTTTGACTCGGAAAAGTTTAATGATTTCTTCATGATTTGGAACTGGATGAACAGGAAAAGTTTCGTCCCAGCAGACGCTCTAATATTTGTCCTAGACAAAGAAAGACTGTGGCTAATAATTGATTAAACCATTCAAATTTTAGTCTATGTTCAATTCATTTGGATTTTTATGTAAATTTATTGTGTGATAAATCATGGCATACATCATCCTGAAATTTTCTGGGTCACCCTTTCTTTTTCTTTTTCAGACTTTAAATTTCATAAAATTATATTTTTGCTCAGCCCGTATTATCGACAAAACCCACGGCGGCACAAAAACAGATAGTCAAGTTGTAGACGGTTCATACCCACACGAAGTCGTGTTTTGAGTGGTACATAGGCATAGTGGTATTCTGGGTGGTACGTTAGCCTGGTAGCGTTATAAGGGATGCACTGATCTCAATGTCTTTTGAGTGGTCCGAGAGACTTAAGGCGTTTTGATTGAATAGTTCATGAACATAACTTGTATAATACCTAATAAGACAGCGTTGTGTTAATATTGTGCAATATAATATGCAATATTTCTCATAGATTTTGATATTGTTCTAGTCCGATCACACAACAAAAGATTTTCTACTGTTAGCAGTATTATAAAGCTATACATGTTCTGATTACCCTCTCCAATGACCGCTGCATGTTTGTGACAACAGTGTGAGGCCCTGCATAGCTGCAGGCGTCCGAGCGCATAGCATTACTTTACTCCACAGACAAATTAATATATGTAGAACGTAAAGTATCTTTTCTATCAAAATTACAACTAAAAATCTTAAACTTTCATTGTGTTATCCTTCTGCTCCACAATTAGTGAGTGATTAAAGAGTACTGCAAATTAGGACCGTTTGAAGACCTTGATGATTTAGATTTGTGACATTAATTTGCTTCTAAATAAAGTAAATGTATATTCTTTTCCATTAGGTTTGACTTCTTGTGCTGTGTTTCATTACTGTGTCAATTCAGCATGGATATGGATAGAAGAACGGACGTATAGATCATTTGTCGTAAGCAAATCACTCTGTTGAGATGAATTAAGATTGTCCACAAATTAAAATTTTGTTCATTATCAATTGTACGTTTTCCTTAATTGTGAGATTACTAATATTATTTTGCATAGATTGATTATTTATTTCTTCTTTGATTAACGGTTAGGCAAGAGTCTACGGCCATTCTCTGAAAAAACTTTAAGGCTGTAAATTGCGCCCTTACACCAAGAAACAGAATAGGCAGATGGTAAATATTTCTATTCTGCATGTGTTCTTAATTCAATAGTGATATAATTTCTTCTGCTTTTACGTGGTCAGATTTAATGAAGTAATTTGGAAAATTATGTACGACTTTGCAAATACAAGGAACAGGTTATTCTGACAGTAAACGTGCTTGAAACTTTTGCAGGTGAAGTTTCAACTTTATATATATATATATATATATATATATATATATATATATATATATATATATATATATATATATATATATATATATATATATATATATATATATATATATACAAATCACAAAATACTCTATTCTGGAGTGACGCAGTGTCTGCAAATTGGTGTTGCGTTCAGAAAAAATATTGAAAAAGTTTGATATTACTGCTACCAAATCGTGTTATTTCGTAGGACAACGTACAGTATAAATAAAAACGATAGACGTTTGGCGCTATGAATTTATTGAGCATTCAAAACTGCAATTAATCATTATACATATTTATAAATCACTTAATATAATCAATAAGACAGTGAGACTTAATTTTATTACGAAATAGAAAAAAGAAAAAATCGCAAACACAAAGAAACAAGGTACATGTAGCAATGAAAGCTTTGAGGATGCATACTCAAATAGCTTGTGGTGTTGGGAAGTGTGTATACAGATATTTGTGTGTATGAAGGTGTGAGGGGAACCGACCCGAATTCGTTAGAACTGATAGCATTAGATACATCAGGTAATTTTATTGTAATTTTTTGAGGTAGTGCTAGAACAGAATAGAATAGAATAGAATAGAATAGAATAAGGCAATAGGAACGAGCCGTTTGGCCCATTCTTGGTTCAATACCGACGTCCCATGCCGTCTAAAAGTAAATCCATCAGTCATGCACGTATACCTTAACCACGTAAGTCAATTTAGTCGTGTGCACACATATCACTCACGCACAGGCGTTTATGTCACGAGCATTTATCTCAATCATACATTAACCTTAAGGAGTTACGGACATAGTTAGTAGGATGTAGTACTGGGGGGGTTCGTAATCCAAAATTTGTCGAGACGATTTTTGAATGTGTTCACAGTGCCAGCAGAAACTATGTTTTCTGGCAGCTGGTTCCAAGTTGCAGCAATTTTAACGGGAAAAAAGTTCATAGCTTGAGATGTCTTGAAG
>VCRD01002729.1:45892-56862 GCA_006783055.1 Trinorchestia longiramus
AAGGCCTCACACTGTTGTCACAAACATGCAGCGGTCATTGGAGAGGGTAATCAGAACATGTATAGCTTTATAATACTGCTAACAGTAGAAAATCTTTTGTTGTGTGATCGGACTAGAACAATATCAAAATCTATGAGAAATATTGCATATTATATTGCACAATATTAACACAACTCTGTATTATTAGGTATTATACAAGTTATGTTCATGTACTATTCAATCAAAACGCCTTAAGTCTCTCGGACCACTCAAAAGACATTGAGATCAGTGCATCCCTTATAACGCTACCAGGCTAACGTACCACCCAGAATACCACTATGCCTATGTACCACTCAAAACACGACTTCGTGTGGGTATGAACCGTCTACAACTTGACTATATGTTTTTGTGCCGCCGTGGGTTTTGTCGATAATACGGGCTGAGCAAAAATATAATTTTATGAAATTTAAAGTCTGAAAAAGAAAAAGAAAGGGTGACCCAGAAAATTTCAGGATGATGTATGCCATGATTTCTCACACAATAAATTTACATAAAAATCCAAATGAATTGAACATGGACTAAAATTTGAATGGTTTAATCAATTATTAGCCACAGTCTTTCTTTGTCTAGGACAAATATTAGAGCGTCTGCTGGGACGAAACTTTTCCTGTTCATCCAGTTCCAAATCATGAAGAAATCATTGAACTTTTCCGAGTCAAACTCGTGCAGCTTCCCGGCCTTTTCCTGAGATTTGGTCCAGACAACATAATTTTTAGTGTGGGGAGTCCCAGACCGTTTAAGCATTGAACTGAAATCCGTGTTGATGAGTGTCACCCAGACTGTCGTGTTCATAATACTGCTATACTGCTGCAGTGCCCGCTAAACGAACATTACCTTTGTACCCTGATGCCGATTTTTCATCCCGTGTACCCTCCTCTTATGGCAAGGTTTGGCTCCAGTTTTATAAATGACTCTCATGGCAGTCTCCCTTCCAACTCCAACTCTAGCTGTAATTCTCCGGAGATTTCTCCTCTTCTTGTTCAACGTTAATGTCTTGACTGTTCCAGTTTTCAGCCTGTAACTTTGTTGTCCCTCTTGAACCCTTTGCCATTGAAACCCTCGGTATTTGCAAAGTACTTTCTGTTGAAGTGAATGCAGTTCCACATAGTTTTGACATTGATTTAAGAAACACCATACGCCAATCTGCCATCTAGAAGAAACTCACGGAGACTGTTAGTTGAAATCTGCAACTTGGTTTCAAGTTTAACTTGCAAATGACGCTTCAAATACTCATTGCAAGAGAACTCCTTTCGATTTGCAAATGATACTCGAGTAAAGAAAGTTTGTTAGAAAATGTCAACTTATAAGGTAATAGATGACAAAATGTCATTCTGAAAATTGCTGGATGACCTTTTATCCTCAAAACCGCTCTAGGGAATGAAAACTACTCTCGATTTTTTCAGAAATAATGTTTGCAAAAAATATCAGTTTCGCCCAGAAAGTGCGTGCAAAAAATGTAGCTATCCAATTTATACCATCAATGGTTTTATGTTTTCACCTGTGCAACCTGTACATATACAAAATATTGAAATTCGCTGGCTAATCAAGAACGATTAACAAGAAAATTAACTTATATTAGAGACTTAGATTGCATTATAATTTCTCCAGGGTACAATTGTATTTTCACTATACAGAACGAATACATAGAATACATATTACGAAACTGATTTGATAGGACTTTGGCTTCATTGTTCGCTGCAACATTTTTGCACGGGTTGTATGTGGTGAAATTTTGTGACTAATTACCTTATTGTTATAGTACGAAATTCATTTCGAATTAACTTCAAATTGTCGAGTGATACAGATATTTTTTAATATGAAAATGTATGATGTAGATTTTCGACAGAATTCATGTCATAATCAGTGAAGGTTGTGGGAAAGATTATGCATCAATTTACACATTGTAATTGCATGCTCAATTAGAATCGAATGTTCTCACATTCCTTCAAAGTTGGAAGTAAAAGAAACTATTGTCATTCAATGAATTAATTATTTAATGTCGTCAGATTGTCTTTCAAGAGATTTTAGTCACATTGGTCATCTTGAATGATGACTAAAACACTACAATATTTTTTTTGTGCAACATTCACTATTTCTTCACACGAACAAGAACAGAAAAACAAATTATTTTCATTTCATATCAGCATTATTGTTCCGTCACTATAAAATGATCTTTTAAGTACTAGAGACCTTATTGAAATGTTGAACATTCTAAATGAATCGGCCACTCCAATTTTATAGCAATTTTGTTGTCGAAAGTGATTGTAAGTTTTTACTAAAAAGTAAATAGTGACGATGAAGCAAACATAGAGTGGTTCAGTTTGCTTGATTCACTTTACATCTATTCCAGAAGCGATGTTGCACATGAGTAGATGTAATTATGTAGTACTCTATCTCCCGAATAGCAGATTTAAGTACACAGACACTCCTATTCTGGTGGACCCCAGCTGTTGCACCAACAGCACGTGCGGTCACGTATTTATGACTGAGTTATCAGAGATTCTGGCTGCATAACTTCGTGTACTGCGTGAGTAAAACGAATAAATGAGAAAAACTGGAGAAAAGTACACATGTTGTCAAACGGTGATGTGACATGATCGATGTTCTACTTAGTTTCTCAAGTCATTTTATGCTAATTTTTTATAGCATGGATTATAATTGGTAAATCAATTTTGCAGTATTGCAGCAACATGAATAGTTTGGCAGAGAAACCTTTTCGGTGGCCTGAATATGAAATATTTCTAAAATTCATAATTTACGATATGATTATAGAGGAGCATGAAGTATGCAGTTTTGATAAACTTGTTGGTTATTAATGCATGGAAAAGTGTCAAGAGACAAAAACTTTCTAAAAATAATCCGATATACAGGGTGTTCCAAAAAACGATACCCATTTTTCATGGGCTGTAATTCAGAAACTATTAAACTTACAAAAAATTGGAAAGTCACATTTTGTTTCCTTATGCTTTGATATCATTAATACGGCTTCAACTCGTACGTTGAATTATGTATGAATACGAAAGCGTGATATTAAACTATTCAAGATTTTTACCGATCGAAGAGTCTCCCCATTATGCAACTCACAAAAGAATAAAGAATATTCATCGTTGAGAAGTATTTTCAAGCAAAAAGTTTCCAACAGGTCATTCAATCATTTCAAGAGCATTTTCCTGAGACAGTCTCAAACAAAGATGACTATTTGGAGAAATGTTACTAGGTACAGAACCGAAGAAACAAGCCTGAATCTCAACAAAGGTCGATCAGAACGGAAAAGAACGGGGCGATCAGAAGAAAATGTTCGAATTGTTCGAGGAGCACTTACAGAAAATCCGCAAATCTCTGCAAGAAAAATTGGATTAGATGTTACTAAATCTATATTCAACAAAATTATGACATTGGATTTGAAGTGGCATCCTTACAAGATGCATGTGTGGAAAGCAAAGAGGAGATGATGCTCTCGTTAGACGAGTGATGGCGGGAATGAGCAGGCGAATGCAACTGTGTATTGAGAGAAACAGAGGAAACACCGAAGGAAACGAACAATAGGAGGAACATTTCGATTGTTTTGTTATTATAGTGGCATTTCCATTTAATAAACAGTTGAAAGTTATTAAAAACATGGTCTTAATATCATAAAATTCGAAGTTTGACAAAAGTGTGCACACAGGTTTTCAGTATCGGTCACTAAAAACACTGCTTAAAGAAAACGGTTGGATGAATTCTTCTGAAATTTTGTTCAGAGATGGAAAAAATGTTAAGAAACAAAATATAACTTTTTAATTTTTTGTAAGTTTAACAGTTTCTGAATAACAAACTTTAAAAATTGGGTATCGTTTTTTTGGGACACCCTGTACAGTCCACAAATATCTTAGTTTCTGCTCTCAGGTAAGAAGACATAATCAGATGTTCAAATAGTTGTCATTCGCTCTAACGCATTGATTAATATGAATTTAATGTCCAGAGAACCCAGACGATATCTGCAATGAAAAAATTTGAATGAACTCTGGAAAAACACTCTAGGTGCTTTCTAACTCTCGTGTCGGGTGCAACTACATACTTCCCTAACGACTAACCCGTGGCATACTGCTCACTTTACTTCACTGGTAATGGAAAAATGAAAATTATCCTGACCTTCATTGATTTTCGAAAGATCAACCAGTGTGATGGCTTCACTGTCTTTGCCTGGGCTTATGACATTTATGGCTTCTACGACAAGATTCCTTATGTAAGGTGGGCACCGACAGCAAGTTGGCATAGCCCAATAATAAAAACTTGCAGGACCCGTAGAAATTCCACGGGATGAGAAATATACAGGGTGGCGCATAAGTACTGCGCCCTTTTAAAAAAATTAATAATAAATAAACTATGAAAGGTATAACGATGGGGATAATTGCAAACGATAGAGGAACTCCTAAAGTTTATTTACATGCCGTATCCTGTCTACAGATACCCAGTGTATATTGCGGTAATACTTTATTTATTATTAATTTTTTAAAAGGGTGCGTTACTTATGCGCCACCCTGTATTTAATCAGCAAATATGTTTTGATAAAACTGATACTTTTCTAGATAACCTGTAGAGTCACATTCTATCATGAGCAGCTTCCAGTATTCGCTCCATTGTGCAGTTATAATGCCATAATCGACGCAGGTATTACTTGAACATAAAGAAAAGGCAGTGATACCATCAAGACTTATGACAGATTTGTCTGTACGATATGGATCTTTGATTAAATATATGTCTTAACAATTAGGAGAAGTTTACATAAAATGTCAAACACATCAATGCATGTAAAGCCCATCTTTTAATGTTACACTAAGGAATTCAGTAGCTACGATACCGCAAACTCGACGAAAGCGTAACGGACGGACTAACCACAGTACAGTAAAGAATAGTAGGGGCAAATTCAATTTTGACGTCATAGAATTGTGTGGGGTATGGGAAGGGGGTCGGAGGGTCTCAGTGACGTACACGCAAGTCAACCAATCATGGCTCACAAGTCAGGCGAACGGTCACTTTGTCAAATTTATGCTGATTTCAAAGCAATAAAAAACATTGGGAAACAGCTTGAAACAATGGTCTAATGCTGGTCGGTGCATATGCTACTACATAAATACATATAATTTAGATAAGAATTACGAGATGTAATAAAGTGCAGAGATAGAATTAAACAAACAATGCACATGCGCATAACAAAATTATTAGGAATATCTTATTTTTCTCTTTAATTTGATTGTAGCTCCGCTTCTACCATTGAAATTCAATTTTCATACTCACAATGTTAATATTGAATAAGACACTCTGGGAGTCGTGATATTCGCTATGAGAATACGATGAATTAAAACCAAAAAAGTATAATTTTCACATTACAGAGAAGTGTATAATTTTCTAGATCGAGTAACACAAAGAGGAGTTTTAGTCCAACAAATTGAATTCTGTCATATTTCAATTATTTTTCTTTTAAACTACGTAACAGAGAAGTAATATGTACTTGTTCCATAAATGTTATTATTAAGTGAGGTTCACGAATACTGCATATATTAGACGGGCTTGTTAATTTTGACATTGAACCTCCCAGGCCCACTTCGTTGTGCTAGTGTTAAAATGGTTTAAACGTCGCGTGAGACTATAGCTCCAGTGGCCGAGTGGGTAAAGGATTGGAAGTAAAGTTGCGGTTATGAGAAGGTCGTACGTTCGAAGCCAGCCGTGCCTGTGAGTGTTTTCTATCATCTCGGCGTTTGAAGCCGAAGCCCCGCCCCTTCAAAAATTTACCAATCAGCGCCAAGATACAATTATTACGTCATGAATTACGTTCCCGCCTGAAAACCGTTGTTGGGGTGGTCATTGCCAACCCCCCCCCCCCCATATGATCGCACTTCTCTTTACTGTACTGTGGACTAACTAAGTAAAGAAGGAACAAGCAGAATATTATATAGATAACGTATTCATGCTTCACAATACATCTAAAATAGTGCAGTGAGTATGGAACTATATAAGTAAAGAAATTCACATTCATGTCACAGGTTGGTACGTCTGAGTGTCTATCTATGTGATTTGGTATCCTAGATACTCAAAATATGGCTGATTGGTCCTGAACCTAATCAGATGTACAAGTACTTCGACCTCTGTATCATCTCTATTCAGGTAACGAAAAAAACGGGATCAGTGGAACTGAGTTACCAGCACAACAGGTTATGAAGCAAAATTTTATCATAAGGCTGTAGTATGACTGGTTTTTGACAGAATTAATACAGTAAAAAAATAAGTGTCTGAACTTGTGCGCGAATGTTTCATTTGATTTGGCAGGAATTGGCTTCCAATGAAGAGAAAATCGGCATTGAACTTGGTCGCATTGCACAACCCTTGCGGCAAAAGTATGGGTTTATCATCCAAATCATTGCTGAATGACTCCTGAAGTGTTTATCTCATTGGGCTGAACTAAATTTACGTAGACTATAGTAACGTTTCCCTATTTAAGACTCTTTAAGTTAATGACAAAAATGAAGTTTATGGCTATGAATGCTACGAACATAGAGTGAAATGTTGTATTTTTAAAGACTAAAATTATCAATACTACTAGACTGTATGATCGAGATAAAGGAAAATGTTCTGTTGAATTCAACTGACTCATCTTGGGAAAGTTTTTTCAAACGCCAAAGGTCTACGTAACAAACTGTACATTTCATGTGCATAACTGCCAATCTGTAGTATCAATTTCCCAAATTGTGTCAAGAAAAGAAGATTCTTCCGTTATACTTAGTGAAGTACATCGTATCTGATACTCTCTAGAACACTCATAAATTCATTTTCCATGTTAAATAAAATTCGATAATCTCACTCACACGTATATATGCATAATTTATCTCTCGGTAACTCTATTTTAATCCCAATAGTCACTCTTAAAAGCCTTGTGTGTAATGGGAAAGAGTAATCCTGATGAAATGGTTAATGTTTAAATCTAAGCTAAATGTCTTACAAGGTATAACACAAATATTTCAATACCTGTACTATGTCAGCACTTCTTCCCCAGCACGGGAGAGACAGTTATAAGAGAAGCCAATTTTAGTCCAGCAACAGCTGACTCAACGTGTTTCACTTATTTCACATATTCCATGGTTCTAATACGAGCCTTACTCATTTGACAGTGTTTTATTTATTGGAACTCAAAAGGTGCTGATTTACTTTACTCAATTCTTCACTGAACAATTGTTGCTTAATATTCCTCAGTCGTAAAGATAGAAAATAAAATTATTGAGTATCAAAAAGAGTAATCTTTTCTTTTATTTGATTGCTAAGTGAGATCCATCGATTGAGAAACCTGGGGATGTTGAAAGTCGAATTAATTCTTTTATTTTCAAAGTAGATTTGGGAATCTTGTCAACAGAAATGCTTTGAAATTATTTCAAGTACATCCGACGTTGGAGAACAGAAAATGGGACTTAGAAGGGGTTCATATAATTGAATTGAACATAAGCAATTATGTTTTTATCATCGTAGCTCAACCTATGAATAGCCTAAAAATTACAAAAGCTTAGAAGTCATCATTGAAACTTACCAAAGTAAGTAAAATAGGTAGCAGGAGTCACAGATGTGTCTTAATGGCACATGCACGGCTACAGCCCGGGACTATGGTTACTCCTGTAAGGATAAATGACGAGGCCGTTGGTTGACGATTTGACTTGAGCCGTGATCTGAGAACAAATATACTTTCAGACTGAAGCAATTATGCGAAAATTAAAGTTTACACGATTAATTTACATACTACCGGCAGATAAAACAAGCTAGCCCGAATGTCGCACGTTTTAATGAACGTACACTTAAAGAGTAGTCAATATAAAACTGACAGCTGATACAAAATAGATCAATTGCAGGGAGACGTTAGCATGGAGTAAATTTATTTAATAAGGAAAGCATTTAACTGCAGTACAATTATAATATAAACCGCCTGAGGTAGAACCAACCTTAATGTAAAAAGATACATTATACACTGCAACACATCAACATCAGTTTACATGATAAACCAAATTCCTTCAATAAAGAAACAATTTAACTGAAATATAATTATAAAAGACTTGACACAGGAGCACCCTCAATGTTTCGAAAAATATTGTACACTGCTACACGAAAGCACCAGTTTCTATAAAAATTAAAGTTTTTTCAGTAAAGAAAACGTTTGACTGAAGTACAAGTATGAATGACCTGAGGTAAAAGAAAACTCAATGTCAAAAAAATACTATATGCTGAACGACGGTAAAATACAAATATCTTTCGTAACGGGGTCCTCTAAGGTATTCCCTCGCTCTGCAACGTCAGTAGCGAGACTAGAACTCTAGGAAGCTGTAGATGCTTCCCGTATTCACACTGAGGTTCTTGAAGAACTCAAGATGAGCATTGAGGTCACAACATTTTACACAGACAGCCTAATTGTGATATTTTATTTATCAAACAGAAGTAAGAGGTTCGCCCGCTACGTGAGTAGGCATAAATGATTCTCTCAGCCTCCTCTCTCAGTCAGTCAGTGGATGTTTTACTGTGTAGTGTTGTCTAACCCACAGTAAAGTGAAGCACAGTAGGGGCAAAGTGGGGTGTTGGCATGACCCACAGTATGACGTGTTTTTCAAACAGTGATGACGCCATCCTGCAGGGCGCTGATTGGTCAATAGGTTTGAAAGGCGGGACGTCAGATAAAGACAGAAAGGATGACAGAAAAAAAGCTAATGTCGTAGGGACACGAACCTACGCCTCAAAAAAGACTGATATCCGTAACCAGTGCTCTAGACTACTTGATTACGATTCCTTGTAAGTAGAATAAAAGTTCAAACGCTTATCAACTAAACACTAATTTTTCTTATCAGTATGTAATTTCCAACGTGTAACACCAAAAATCACATCAATGACACTCACTATTGCTATCATCCCTGTTACCACTTGGGAGCTGCAGCGTCTCCCGAGGTACTGATGGAGGGATTTTTGGCATGGCCGTCTCGTACAAGGAAATAATACCAAGAGGTAAGCAAGTTATGAATAATCTGCGTTGAGGGATCCTCTAACACTTTCTACACAGTCTGCATGACCAATGTGTTGCTCATTCTGTTCTCTAGGGCCAAATTTTGCGCTGCTGCTGGGGTGAGGTGACAAAAAGCTTGCCTCTGAAGATTTGTGGCCTCCATGTCACTGCAGTTCTACATTACATAACGCAGGAAAGTACGAGCTTGCTCCATTTTTGATGGATATTATACTTTCCAAAGTCAGTGTGGAAGATGAAGAATGGAAAAAATGATATGAACAGAGATAAATATCACGACTGTTCTTATCAATTTGCACCACAATTGAAGGGTGGACAGCTCTAGTGGACTACTTGCTTTTTTTCCCTTGATAAATATAATATATTTTCCACGGGGAAAAATGCAAGTAGTCCACTCCCGTGCTGTCGCTAACACAGTGCTGACATAGGCAATTACGATCCAGCAGTTTACTATATGAAGGGTGGAAAGCACTAGTGGACTACTTGCATTTTTTCCCGTGTGAAAAAATGCAAGTAGTCCATTAGTGCTGTCCACCCTTCAATTTTCAGTTTTTGTCACACGATTTGGGAACTTTCTAGAACGTATGAAAACGCTTTGCTTACCACAGGGGTTTACAATATCGAGCACAAAAGTGATTGAGTCACAAGCCAAGAATGATAAACGTCGTATTCTGTTTTCTTTCCTTCTAGCGCAGCTTCCCCTCACCGCTCTTCTATTTCACGTTAGCATTAGACTTTCGCGTGTGCATAGTTATAAAATGATATTTTTTTATTATTATCGTGTGCATGATATTAAAATGAATATAGTGTCCCTACATCGAGGATTTTAACTTGTCGCGGGTGGTCCTGGAATGTAACATCAGCGATAGGTGAGGGAACACTGTACAACAAATTCTACAATCTCGGAAAAATTAGCACGTGCGGTTAAATGGTTGCGGTTATATGCAATTAAAGCGCAAAAACTATCCCTTCCCATAACCCAGTGATTCCTAAAGTGGGCGTAAACGCCCCTTGTGGGCGTTAGCAAGACACAGGGGGGTGCTGAGTACCTCTGTCTCATGAATGGGGCGTTAAATGCACATAAGGGGACGTTGATGCTCCGCTGCGTCAGTTGTTCAAATATCATTGTCAATTTATTCTACGTTTTAAAATTAACTCATCGATGCAATGCCCATCATATGTTGCTTTTCATCTCGACATTACTTTGTCTCACGAAACGACAGAACTAAAGTTGCAGTCATATTTAATTGTTTTCATTAGACATTATTGTAGTATTATTTTTATTTTTCAAGATTTCACAACCATAAACATTGTTTCATTAATAAAACGTAGGCCTGTTTGTTTGTGTTGGTTGATTTTATGTTCACTTCTAATGTTTATTTGTTTTCAGAGCGTTTAACCACCCTTAATCATGGCTCATAATGAATCAAAAAGAAAGTGCAGACAATATAGTGTTGAATATTTGAAGTTCGGTTTCATTAGTGTTCTTAATACTGAGAAATTACCAATGTGTCTTCTCTGTGAGAGAGTGTTCTCTAATGAGGCTATGAAACCATCCAGACTTTCAGATCACTGAAAAAAATTCATCTGATAAAATGAACCAAAGTTTGCCTTATTTCCAGACTTTACGTGACAAATTTCGCAACAGAAGTTCTATTGTTTCCCTCATGACAAAGCAATCACAGAAAAACGACGATGAACTCGATTGTTCATACAATATTTCAAAAATGATTGCTCCATCAGGAAAACCGCTTACAATTAGCGAGCAGCTCCTTTTGCCCGTTATAGAAGAAGTCCTACAAACAGTGGTGCATCATGCTCCACCACAGGCAATTACCAAATCTATTCCTTTTAGTAATAATTCAGTTCAAAGAAGAGTTGATGAAATATCTGAAGATTTTGAAGA
>VCRD01002729.1:57709-68979 GCA_006783055.1 Trinorchestia longiramus
TTGCAAAAAATTTCAGCAGCGATCGTCTTTCTAAATCTTTTGACGCTGTTATTAAAACAGTAAATAAAATAAAATGTCAACCGAATATTCAAGCGAATAGTTCAGTTCTCGAATATTCAAGCAACTCTGTCATGAAAATGGAGAATTTGATCGTCTCCTGTTACACACCGAAGTAAGGTGTCTTTCCAAAGGAAATTGTTGAAACGATTTTTTTCTCTTTTCAACACCGTAGTGGAGTTTCTACAGGAGAATAAACTCTGCGCGTTAAGTAATGATCCCATAGTTAGAAAATGTAACATCGCCTACTTGACAGACTTATTTGACACATATAACGATTTAAATTTGCAACTACAGGGTAATGATATAAATCTTATCAAAGCAAAATCGACGATTTGCAGTTTCATTGACAAGATTACTCTTTTTAGAAATAATATCGGCCGCCGAAATTTTTCTCAATTTCCAAATCTTAGCGAGCTAGAAAATGAAGAGTTTGGCACATCTGTGGAGGATGATGACAGCCTGATTTATTGTCATCATTTGAATTCTTTGCATGAAGACATAAACCGCAGATACCAAGATTTTATCAATATGGAAGTACCAGACTGGCTGCTAAATCCATTTACAGACACTTGGAAAAGTGACAACAATTCTGCAATATAAGAAGAGCTGTTAGCTTTAAAAAACGACCTCGAATTAAAACCTCTTTTTAAAAAATCATACCATGAATTCTGGTTAAAAAGAAAAATTCCTGAAAAGTGTCCGAAGTTGTGGGTGGGGGTAGTAAAACATTATTTCCTCGCTTTTTCTTCTTCATATATGGCCTAACGTGGATTTAGTGCAGTTACGCAGCGTCTCAGTAAACAAAGAAATCGACTCCAGATAGTACAAAGGGGAGATTTAAGACTACTTCTCAGTAGCATTGAGCCAAGAATAGATGAATTGATCAAAAAACACCAAGCTCAACCATCTCATTAAAACGATAAAAGGTAAGTTCTAATTATTTACAATTATATTAACTTTAAAATATTGTGTTGCAGGTAATGGAATTTGAGTAGGATAAATTTAACATAAAGGGGGCGTTGTTGAAAAATCTGTTGTCCAAAGGGGCGTTAGTCTAAAAAATTTGGGAAACACTGCCATAAACTACAAAAAATAAACACTATGAACACTAGGACGTTGAAACTGATTTTATTCAGACGTAAAATATTTTCATAATATATTAACAGCATGTTTTGAACATAGTTTCCTTCAAATGTAGTTCATGGGTGTTTTAACTACTTACGGGTTTTTAAACTGTCGTTTCCATGACACTCTTTGCTGTATCAGGCTAGAGTTGTGCGATTTCAAAACAAATGTTGTTTTGAAGTTCCGGCAAATTAGATGGTTTTGAGGCATAGACTGGCGATTTAATGTATGCCCACGAAAACAAATCGGTTAGGGTTAAATCTAAAAAGCAAGAAAGCCAAGGAATGTTGTAGTGAATCACTACATATGAACACAGCACAGAGGAGGCTAACTATTGTCGACAAATGAGAGAACAAAACACCAGAAGTGAATCTCGAGCGAGACTAGCTGTCATTAGCTGCCATCAGCCAAAGCTCTCCTAGAAGAACTTGATTGTGAGGTTTTACCCCATCTAGAACATTCTCCCGACCTCGCCCCTTCTGATTATCACTTATTTCAAGTATTACAGAACCATTTAAATGATCTTAGGTTGACATCAGGGGAAAAGATTAAAAATGAGTTAGATTCATATTTCGCATCAAAACGTAAAGAATTTTACGAACGAGGCATATATAAATTTGTTGACAGAGGGAATCAAGTCATAGAAGCCCAAGGATGTTATTGTTTTGAATAAATTCTCCAAAAATAACTATTTTTTCATTTTCAAATTGAACTTACAAATCGGCAAAAACTTTTGTACCAACATGATATTATCACAGAATCCCTGCTGTCATTTTCGACGGCTGGGTACAATAGTTAAATAATATGCACGACTTTTCCATATAAGTATTAGACCAATCAGCCAAAAATTGACATCAGTAAATCGTGGTAATAAGGAACCGTGGACTTTCTTCAGATAAGTATCAGGATGCCAATCAAGTAACAGTGCTTCCTATTATAATTACAACTAGTAGACCCACACGTGAAAATTCACGTGTTTCTTACTGAGTGTTTTCGTTTTATTTTCCGGTGGACACGGGCTTTTCGAGGGAGTTTCCATATTAAAAGATGTGTCTTGGGTATCTACGTATAACGCAATGTTTACAAACATGTATGTAACCGATCGAATTTTCTCTTATCTAAATCTTTAAGAGCGCGACAGAGTGTCATAATAGTAATGATATATTCATAGGTTTGCATATTCCATGCGATGTATAAAGTATATGTATTAGGTGTGTGTATCTTACGAAGAACAAGGTATCAAGTGTGGAGCGGAGACGGGGCAATTAACCAAGAGGCGAGCTTGAGGGCTGGAGGAAACATAAACAGTAGGGGTGAGAAGGATTGCAGTGTTTTGGTTTCATGGCTGAAGAAAGTGTCCAAATACTTGGAAATTTATTGGTAGAGACCTTGTGACTCTCAAGAATTACGTAGTTGTGTAACTATCAAGTTCATTGAGGAGTGGGCGGGGTATATCACAGACCTCCAGAAACCTATTCCAGATCATTGGACAAATAGGGAGATTGGAAATGGAAAAGATACGTAGGAGAAGCAAAGCTCATATAAAAACGGTAGAAAGGATAGATGAGGGGACTTGGAGGAACTAGATCTCTGTGACGATGTAGGCTTTTGCAGCTAGAGCGAGATCTAAGGCATAGGTATAGACTTAGGGGTATGGGTGGATAGGTGTAGATGTGATTATAGGGGAATTAATGTGATCATCGCACCGACGAATAACATCAGATTTTACACGTACATCTACCCGTGTATAAAGGGGAAGATTTAATTGTGCAACAGCAAGGAATGCAAGGGGAAAATTTAGCGTTATTGCTGAGGGGTTATAATTGTGAGTGTTCAACATCGAAACCCATCATCAGCAACGAATCTCCAGTGTAAGGGCAAGTTTAATATTATTATTGTCAATGTGATCGAGGTTAGAGACAAGGTAGATTTCGTAATCTGATGTAAAGGCCCACTGATTTAACTAATTTGTTCCATGAACACACTTAACTATTCAGCTATCAAGTATGTAATTGATCTGTGATAGTGCACTATTTAGTAGGACATCATGTGCAGTTCATATACCAAAATGTAGTAAATGACACATTTCCCATCCCGTGATATTTAGAATAACATGTATTACATTTTCTGTGTGTATCATTTTTCCCCTCTATTGCCACTGAAAAGAAATATCGGAAGCCTTTTACCATTTCATGTATTCAGAGGATTAGAGTCCCTCTAGTGCGATTACGTATGTTTCTTGCATTATTTTGATTGTGTTATTTACAAGTATTAATTTAATTATACCGGAAGGACAGCATGCAGAAAAACCATGCATTGAAACCAAGATGACGTAAATTATGAGAGAGAAAAGAATTCATCACCAATATATCAATGTACGATCAAAAGTAGGCAAAAAGCATTTCCATTCCATTTCTACATTTTATCAATTTAATGAAAGGTAGAGATAATCATTACGTATCGCCGCAGAAAGACGGTCCAAGCAAGGAAACAAGCAAGCAACAAACTATGTATTATTATATAATGGAATAAGGAGACGTGATTAAAGATTAAAATTTATGTGCCTTCTCTTCAGTAATCAATGCCCAGACGACAGGCGATAACCAGTGCTGGGTAGGGTTGTTCCGGGGTTCTAACACTTGTACGACAGTCTGGGGACATCGGAGAACCCCACGAAATTGATCAGGCTATGCTGTTAATGCCGGTACGAGCCGTTCCATGTTTCTAATCTTGTGACATTACTGAACGTCAATGTCCTTAAAAAGTTGGTAGCGAGTATTGTACATATAACTTAGTAGAACAAATATTTCATCAGTAATCTTGTCAATGAGTATTAGCTCAGGAATCAGGAAAATTGGTAAGGGGAGTTTTACATTTGAAATAGGAAACATCTTACTTTATTAGGAAATTTTATCGTATAACGGATAATAGAAGCCATCCAGTAATTAACACTGATAGCATAAGGAATTAATAATACATTTGAAACTAGGAAGAATGCATAGGACCGTGACCATCGCAGAATACAGTTACAACGCCTTGGTAAGCAAAACTTTGATTCAGGGATAGTCAGATGATCGAAAAAATTAATCCTTCGGGCTAAACAATTATTTTCGGCGTAACTAAGGTAATCACTGCAATAATTTTAAACAAAAATATATGTATACTAAAAGTAACACCATAAAAACCTAAGAATATCAAGAAATTTTTGCAGCATAAGCAGATTTGGCCCAAGTTGAGTTAAAAAACGGCTACCCATATTCAGAAACTTGGTGTAAAATTTATGAGCCATTTTATCATGTATTAGGTCATAACAGATGAAATGTCCGATTTTCTTATTCATCAAGTTTAAAAGACATTCACATTCACGTTTCATCTTATTCATTTTCAGTTTTTCATCATTTAACAGCTACATCATCACTTGTCCATAAGCCATTCATGGTAACTGATTGTATTGGGAGCGGCTTATCGCATATCCGTATTTCTGAAACAATGGATGTATCCAAATTCGTCTTGTTTACGAAAATGGGTTTCGTCGTGGAACAAATGCATTCTAGACGATTCGAAACGTTTATGAGGTGTTTGAAGAAAATGTAACGAACGAACGCACTCTGCGTCATTCGCTTGTAACGTTTCAGTTCGACGACTGACGTTACTTATGAAAATCAGCCTCGTGGTAGACCTACAACCAAGAAGGAGAATGATGAGTTGCGAGCTGTAGAAGAGGCCGGTACATCTCAAACTACGCGTAAGTCAGCAGTGAGGTTTGGGTATCACAAGAACTGAATGACGGTCAAACGACACGTCGCCTTGAAACTGGCCGTTCATTGCTGACACGCCTAAAAACCAAACCCTTTTCGTATTGCATCGTTGCATGGGATGAAAAGAGGTCTTTTTTTAACAATTGTCAGCGCTTTTCACGGTGGCTTGATAAAGGCTAAGTCCCAAAATTCGGTCCAAAGCGGAATTTGTACCAGAAAAAGCTAATAGTGTCTGTTTGGTGGTGCGGTGCAGGAGTCATCCACTACAGTTTCATGAGACTCGGCACGTCAATTACAGCAGATATATTTATACACTAACCAGTTGGTTGAAATGAGGAGTAAATTTGCAATCGTACGATCTTGGATGGTCTACAGAGAAGGACTAATACTCTTATGGAACAATGCTTGACCTTACTTTCCACGAAGAACGCTACACAAGATTCAGGAACTCAACTTGAAAGTCCTTTACCACCTGCCACATTCAGTAAACCTTATACCAACTGATTAATGCCTTTTTCAGGCACTAGAGAAGTTTTTGCAGGGTAAAACTTCACCCGCTAAGAAACCAGAACATCCTTTCGTGAACTGATCTCTTCTTACGATCCAGAATTCTTCGCTGCTGGCATAAATAAGCTACGGATTAAATGACAAAATGTGCGACTAATTTAGGTCCATAATTTGAATAAATTGCATTGCTTTTTGTTTATGATAAAGCAAAATAAAGTTTTCGTTAAAAATCGGCATTTTCGGACTTAACGACTTAATATAAATCAATTTACGTCATTGGGTAGTAGGCACAAGTCGTTTCGTTTAACACAATAATTTTGTTGAAAACAAATTACTGAATAAAATTATGCGGTATTAAACATTTCTCAACATCCTGACTGAACTAGACCTATCCTTAATAAAGCTGACCATTATGAGCTAATAGTTTGGGGGAAAGCAGTGCAGCTAGAAACATTTACGTTTTCGTGAATAATTATATTTTCTAATGAGCATAGATCTGTAGATGCATGACTAAGTAGAATTCTAAATTTTAGTGCTCGAAAAGAATAATTGAATTTCAATTCATAGACAAAGTAGTATGGATTCACCAGATTATTCATATGCACATTTAAGAAAAATCATAGTTTCGCAATTATTGGAATAAATAATTTTTAAATACCATAACCATCGTCAGTAAGGTAGATTCTGAGCATGATGTAGCCAAAAAATAATTGCTTTAGTTCACGCAAGTTTAAACCTAATGAGGTTTTTCAGAAGTCGGTATGGACGTTTCACCCTCACCAACATATCTAACAGCCCTTATTTCGAATTAATCAATCGATTAGTAAGATGAATACATTTTTTTGATGACAATGCAAATTTAAAGTATTATTATGAACGCTAGGGAAAGATTCTGACTACGTTCAGAATTGCCGCAACTCTGAGCATAAGTGTGGGCGTACAAGAACATTTATTTGCCTCGTGTACATAACTGCTGGATAATAATTCCTCATTTCGCTTGGTGAAAGTAGGTCTAAAATTATCCTAAATTATTGAAAATGGATTATAATTGAAATGTTTGCGTTAGAAGATGATACAAATGTTATACATAGGTACATAAGAATACCCTGAAATCTATAGTTTCCTATCATCTAAAGTTCATTTATATAAATGTTCACATCTCTATGAGTTTTTTGTTTCAATACTTACATGTTAGCAGGCATATTGGTGGCGTTACTGGTACTTGCAATTGTCTGTTACGAGGTCACCAATATTTATGCAACCGAATATTTTCATTCACGAATAGTCTGCACACCTTGGAGCACATGAGAGACATCTAATAATAGCTTGCGTTTCTTTGCTTTACTGAGCCATCATTAGAGCGAGTCCCCTTAGTTTTGAACATGAAAGTACTGTTTCAGCGATTTTTTCCTTTCTTTTTTATTTTCTTTCTGCCTCATCATCCGAACTTACAGAATGGGAAAGTCTGACATCTGTGTAAATCACGTAGTCTCTGTAATCATGTTTTCTTTGTGCTCCTTAGTGATCAAACTCAACATTGGTGGAAATCGGCTTCTAGATCTCGGACGTCAATGGGCGATGAAGTTTGGCAATTGTGCTGTCTGGGCTTCAAAAGTTTCATACAAGTTCAGTTTTATAGAAATCAATAATATGATGTTATTGGCATAGGTACAGAATGTGTTTTACAAAAGAGAATGTGTTGGCGTTATTGGGTCAGAAAAGGCGTACCTCAGAGGTGGTGCAGTCATGTAGTCGGAGTGATTGAGAAAATAGACTTCCAGGATCCGAGTAGGTGCAAAAATAAACGTAGACGTTGATTCAAAAACACATTGGTTATCGGTGATCGTTTTAGACATAAACTGTAATAATTTCATAAGGGGGAATACAAGCGTTGATTTTGCATTTTCAGAATTGTAGTCAGTAAATAAATTTCAAAGTTGATGATATCATAACTAAATGAAATATGAAATTCATACATGAAGTCAGTCATTGAAGTAAAAGTGGAATCTAGAAAATTTGAGGGTCCCTGAATCCCAATCCTATGTACGGTCCATAGCTATTGATGTCGTCAGTACAGGACGAAAATATATACGCCACACTTAGAGTGTGATACACATGTATCAGTTGAATCGAAGTCAGGGCTGAACAGCGGTTATCGCGTTCACTAAGCTTTAAAAAATTTTCGTCAAATGTGATTTGAATGACTCAATGTTTCTGGTATATATAAGTATTATAATACACTTTAAGTCGTTTTATCTCTTCCAAACCATAAAAGAAGCCAAAAATGACTAATAGCACGAAGAAATGCCATTAAAATTGCGGTCCTACAGGCTGAAATAATCTCAGTTAGATAATCTGGTTTACCTATTGCTGTACGTTTACGTTTTGAGCCTTGGTAAGTTGACAAAAAATAATAAGGAAACGCTGAGTAGTTGCCAAATTATGGCAATATTCGCAGAATCAAATTACGAAATCGATTTGTAATCAATCCTGCACTTCACTTCGAGCCAAACGACTGCTTAATCAATTTCAAGTTCATGCTTGGCGAATTCTAATAACTCTGGTTTCTGCTGCTAACAGTTGTGTTTACAGTGAGAAAAGGTAATTTTGCTTATTGTGAATACGGTGAAGGCGAGAGATACCAATGTCTGTGTTCATAACAATTTAAGTGAACATGGCGGCATTGAACACGATGGTTGCGAGAGACATCGTCAGTGGTCAAACAGTTAAATAGTTAATGTAAAGTATCCAGAAAAAAGAACATAGGAAAAGTTGGTATTAGGAAATTAATTGACAGTGTTAAAACAATTTTACTCTTTAGATTCTCCTCAAACTGTTCATTTAGAGAAAAGAAACAAGCGTAGGAGAAAGTTTTCACACCTATGAGTATTTTTATACAATCAATTTTTTCTTCGTTCATTGTTTGGGACACTGCATTATTGAATTGATGTGTGAGTTTTTCATATTAGCATGACAAAAAACTGTTTTATGGCCTAGCGTCACGATAATTTTTGTAGGTTGTGTCCAACGTGCATGGAGTTTCGATGTTTCTTACAGAAGTTGAACCGATTTCCCTAAATGCTAAAATCTTAAAATGTGACATCAATCCCGTAAACTCTGCTGTTGCTGGCATTCGAAGAAGTAACGTGTTTTTTCGCATTTTTCTTAATGAATTAAAATTAGCGCGACATAAACACAGTAGCTGAACCAGTACTCATTGTTGGAAGGCAAACTTAAAATTAGTTCATAAAAACAACGACTGAATATTGCATAATATTGGCAGACAAAATGTTTGCTTAATTGTCCACTTATAACCATGAACCCCATTATTTGTCTTTTTCGTTGGGAATTACCCTCAAAGTTTTGATAAAACTGATCCCTAAGTTTCAATGAAATCACTGGAAGTTAAATTCTACTGCAGAAAATGATAAGGAATAATAATTGTGCTTGTGAGCAACGGTCTCATTACTTTTCAATTCTCCTATAACCAAATTTACTGAGGGAAAAAAGCTTCAGAAAAAGAATTTATTTTGGATATTGAATGGTATTTAAACCTGTTCATAGCACTGGATTGGTGTTAGAGGGAAATGCTTGGAAGAATAACATATCAGTGTATTCAAAATAGATGATTCACGTGGAAATGCTCCACCCTAGTGCTTTGTAATTGGAGTGTAAGGTGGTGCGAAGTTTTCATTTTATATATAAGGGTTGGTCATCATTCAAAGTATTTTCGATATTCAACCCCATTTGGAGTGACCTTCCTTTTCCCTATTAACACGTTTGTTGCGATTGCCTAGCCGGTGCAAATCTTTACTTTGTACACATAATCACTAAAAGACTTGGAAAAAATTACAGAACCTAACCTAAGTGACCCACCGGAGGGTCGCATCGCAACAAACGTGTTAAACTTAAGTTGCGTAAAAAAAAATAAGACATTTTAGCTCATTGACAAAAGTCGCTGCGGGAGAAAGTCATTTTCCACCAATGGATTTAAACTTAACGCAGTTTCATTGAAATGAGATGTATGAATACCAACTGAATAGAATTTGATTTAGTACATTTTATCTTTGTGAATTTCAACTCTGACTATGACGTATGAGTTATTAATAACGCGCAGGGGAAGCAATGACTCGAATTTATCCCGTTAGCTTTCGCAAAAACCTGAACAGAAGAAAACTTCATTAAACAACGTAGATCAATGATAGATTATATCGAATGCTGAATTATTTGTAAAAATTTTCTTACTCAGGTTTTGATGTTTACTATGTACCGGTATTAACTTGTTTTAGGTCTACCGTTGAGCCATGTTCGTAATAAATTTTGCAACTCCTCCTTAGAAAATAGAGAATTTTTATGAATAAAATTGTTTTCAATTTCTAAGTTGTGCAAGTGCGTGTTTTGGTTTTGCGAGGCACGATGAAAAAAATTCAAAGTGTAGGATCTCTTTAGAATTATCGTTCTAATCGTATGAGTGTCATTACGTCTCATTTATTTTCATTATAACAGAGTGAAATTCGACGAATGTCTGAAATTGTAGTTAAACGCATCCAAGTAAAATGGAATTTTCTTAACATGTTTAACTAATAAAGAGTAGTGAGATATATAATTAATACGAATAAATAAGTGGGTAGAGATACAAATTAGTAATAATTTTAAGTAATAATGAGAGAAATTGCGATCAATCATTCGAGCGAGCGATATCGGAAAAACAAAATATATAATGTTTACATTATGTAAAACTACTACTTTCCCAATAAATGTCTTAGATATATTTGCCTC
This sequence comes from Trinorchestia longiramus, assembly GCA_006783055.1. Taxonomy (NCBI): domain Eukaryota; kingdom Metazoa; phylum Arthropoda; class Malacostraca; order Amphipoda; family Talitridae; genus Trinorchestia; species Trinorchestia longiramus. The sequence continues at coordinate 67,939 of VCRD01002729.1, forward strand.
CTAATAAATCGGTATTTTACATAGCTTATTCTGGTAAATACAGACATTTCATGGAAAATATACCGTTCTGGTAAATACACACATTTCATAGAAAATATATTTTAAATAGGTTGAGTTGACGCCTGTTAATACAATTTTCCCACGTATTAAAACTATGTAATTAATTCAATAGAACTACTATGATTTCATCATCTTGGATACAAAAAAATTAAGCAGATTTAACAACATGCGATACAGAAGCTCAACGAATACTTAATAGATTCATTGTTAATGTTTCGCAACATGACCCTAATCACTGACTACTTGAAAACAGTTTTCACAGTGGTGTACAAACTTGTAACTACTTCAGTTGACTTTATATCATTATTTTTTGCAAAATTCCTGCAAGCTTTTTAAGTTTGTAAGATTTCTTTCAATTACTTTTGGTTTCAGTTCTTTCCAGAAATTTTCAGTTGGGTTAAAGTTTAAGGATTGACTAGAAGCGCCTAAAAACATCAATCCTGTTCTAGATAAAGCAATTCTTTCTTCATTTACGTTAGGTTTTTGATATTTTTTGACTGGAAAATTTACTCTGGTCTCAACTTCCATAGTCGGAAACTGATATATATTATTCGCTGAAATTTTCACATATATTGTGCAGATCAATTTAGCTTCATTTATTAATTCCATTTCCCGATACATGATAAAGTAAGCCAATACAATAATGGACCATTTCCAAATTTGACCGTAGGTATGATATTCTTTGACACATACTGGGGTTGGACAGAAATATCAATACACCTGGTGAAATGCATCTTTAAAAATAAATGTTTTTTCTCGTACAATAAGTAAGTAGCACTGGTGTTCTCACCTACTGATGGCACTCATACAACGTCGTAAATACGCTGCGCAGGTCAGTCGCTGACAGGACACTCTTCTGTGGAGGTGTAATTGCATGAAGTCAGAGCTTACAGATTTGGAACGTGAGCGGATTGTTGGAACGCATGTGGTGGGTGCAAGGTAGCCGAGGTGTTTAGTCTTTCAAGAGGTTTTGTAGCGATG